>JAJOOR010020118.1:0-26332 GCA_036250505.1 Solanum acaule | reverse complement strand
ATGATGGCTAATATGAGGTATAGGTAAGGGTTAGTAAATTATACACACGTAGCCGGACCAAGGTGCGGGGTGAAATTCTCTAGATGCCGGACCAAGGATTTAGAGATACATAACTTACCACTTTGCATGTAATATACTAGAAAATGATTACTATTACTAGGATTGCTGCGTTATGAGCTTGTGGGGAACACGTATACCTAGTTACTTCTCTCCTCTTGGTAACAACCAAAAATTGAGTTTTGATTACTGATTACTTATTGAATTTTTACAATTTGTTTCACAACCACCCCCCCCCCCCTTTTAATTACTTGTTTCTGGAAGTAATTTGACTAATTGAATATAATTGTTGGTTAAAGTAAAGTCTAAACCATTTTCCTCGTGGGATTGACCCCAACCTACAAGTTGGGTTCTTTACTTGTTAACGATCGCATATGCTTCTTTAGGGAGGTGTAATTAGATCATATAAATAACCTACCCGAAACTCCCAGTGTAGGATTATATAGCATCATGCCATCGCTTTACATTCTTTTTATAAAGGATTGAACTCTCATACGCCCTTAGTCGGAATTCATCCAACTCATGGATTTGATTGACACGATTACTTGAAGCAATTAATCTCGCAATTCAGATTCATAGGTTTCAATGCCCGTAAATCTTTGTGTTCCAACTCTATTGGCGAATGGACAAGACTTTCTAAACACTAGTTGATAAGGAGATATTCCGATGGGACATTTGAAGGCTGTTCGATAGGCCGAAAGTGCATCTTCAAGCTTCCTTGATCAATCGGTACAACTGATATTCACCATATTTTCCAAGATGTTTTTGATCTCACGGTTTGACACCTCGACTTTCCCACTTGTTTGAGGATAGTAAGGTGTATCTACCTTGTGTTTTGCCCTACATTTGAACAAGAGTGCTTTGTATGTGAGATTACAGAAATGGGAGCCACCATCACTTATGATAGCCTGAGGGGTGCCAAATCTCATAAAGATATACCTTTTAAGAAATTGCGTTACACTCCACCCCTCAATAAAGCAACCACTTTTATCCAGTTCGACATATAGTCAACATCCACCAAAATATACTTGTTAGAAAAAGAAATTACAAAAGGATCCATGAAGTCTATCCCTAACAAATTAGAGAGTTCCACTTCAAAGATTGGTGAAAGAGGAGGTCATACTTGCGAAAGATACGTCCTTTCATTTGGCATTGACCACACAATTTAGAAAAACCATTTGCATCTTGATATAGCGCTAGCCATGGCAAGCCTCAAGAATCTCTTCGACTTCAACTTATGGAACACATCTCCGGATTATGTGATCAACACATTGTCTAAAAAGGTAGGGTCTGTCCCAAAAATATTTCTTCATATCAACGAGGAACTTCTTCTTTCGATAACCACTCAACCTGGCACAACTCCACAAACCATATATTTAGCATAGTCTGCATACCATGGTTTTGAACCATAAGAGAGCATCACAACCAGCTCATCAGGGAAGGCTTCCTCTATCTCCCTTTCTTCAACCAATGTAACATTTGGTTCAAGATGAGACAAATGGCCAACCACTTGGTTTTCACAACATTTTCAATCCTTCACCTCAAAATTGAATTCTTGGAGGAGAAACAACCACCCAATGAGTCTCCGGTTACCTTTTTTGTTTCTTTGCCATTAAGTACCTAAGAGCAACATGGTCAATATGCACAATTACTTTAGTACCCAATTAATAAGCTCTAAATTTCTCGAAGCCATAAACAACATCCAACAACACTTGTTCACTGATAGTATAATTTTTTTGAGCACCATTAAGAGTCTTAGTAGCATAATAGACCAGATGGATGGGTTTGTTCTTGCGGAACCCAATGACAACACCAAGGCTACACAATTCGCATCTCACATCGTCTCAAAGGGAACTCTATAATCCGGAGCAAGAATGATTGGAATGCCTTCACACAATTTGCATCGAACTCAAAGACACTCCTACTCAAGAAACTTGAACAAAGGAATAACTACCTTGGAAAAATATTTTATGAACCACCTATAGAATCAGATATGCCCCAAGAAACTCCGGACACCTTTTACCGAAATTGGAGGAGGCAATTTAGCAATCATGTCTATCTTCGCTTGATCAACTTCAAACCCTTTTTCTAAAATCTTATTACCGAGTGCAATCCCTTCTTTTACCTTGAAGTGTCATATTTCCCAATTACGAACAAGATTAGTCTTGACACAAAGCTACAACACCTTACTCAAATTGCTCAAGCATTCTTCAAATGAATCACCCACAATGGGAAAATCATCCATGAACACCTTCATTGACTCTTCCATCATATCCACAAAGATCGATAACACACACATTTGAAAAGTTGCATTACACAACCCGAATGAGATCCTCAAAGGTAGAGGTTTCTTGATCTTTTGAGGCTAGGGAAATCTGGTTGTACCCCAAATAAACATCTAAGAAGCAATACCATCCTCTACTCGTAAGCCGATCCAACATATGATCAATAAAAGGCATTAGGAAATGGTGTTTCTCAGTCCATAAGTTGAGTTTCCGATAATCCATACACACCCTCCATCCGAAATAGGTACGAGTAGCAACAATATCATTCTTAGCATTTGACACCACTGTCATACCACCCTCCAAGGGAACACATTGTACTAGACTTTCCACTTGCTATCCACAATGGAAAAAATCACACCCGCATTGAGCCACTTGATGATATCCTTCTTCACCACTTCTTTCATAGGAGGGTTTAACCTCCTTTGATGCTCAATGCTCAACTTGCAATCATTGGCTAGTAGAATTGTATGGGTACAAATACCCAAATGAATCCCGATAGTTCATTGATTGACCAGCCCAAAACTTTAACATACTTTTTCAAAACCCCAACTAAGGCCTTTACTTGCCCTTGTACCAAGTCAGTTGCAATAATTACCGACAATGTGTTATCAGCCCCCAAGAATGCATATCAGAGATGTGCTTGCAACACTTTCAACTCAACTTTCGATGGCTCCTCAATGGATGGTTTAGTTTGATGATTTTCTCGATTCTTCAAATCAATATTTGACTTTTTGGATTTTGATGTGAATGAACCTGAACCCGAAAGAGCTGCAACCACTTCATCATAATCACTTATTTCCTCACCATCATAGTTGAGTAAAATATCCACTAACGATTCACCTCTACAAGCAGCTTCACATAGACTAGTCATCGCTTCATCTATCACATCCATAAACGACACAACATGCATGTCATTGGGATGTTTCATGGACTTGCATTTATAGAAAGTAACTTTGTCATTGTTTACCTAAACATTCAATTCACCCCTTTCCAATCAACCAGTGCTTTCTCTGTAGCCAAGAATAATGGCCTACCAAGAATAATAAGAATCTCCGCATTGATCTCACAATCAAGCACCATAATATCGATGGGAAAGATAAGTTTGTCCACCTTCTCTAGGATGTTCTACAATATTCCTATCGGCCTTTAAATGAAGTGGTAATAGCAGGTTGAATGGGACGATGCAAAAATAACTACTAGCTTGAACCTCTTGAATGTGAACAACTTAAATTACCCACATTCTTGGTCCTTTTCGTCAACGCCTTGGCTTGACTCACCTTTAAAACTCACTCCACCTTCTTCAAAAAGTCTATCACCTCATTTAAACCCTTTCTCGCTGAGGTCATATGCACTGACAAAACCTTCGATTTAGAATTCAATCATTTAACGAACAACCATACCCTTTCCTCACCAGTGCTCACAAACTGTATAGAATATCGACTAAAGGCATTAAACTTAGCCTCCTAAGTAACCATAACAATGTTACCCTGCTAAAGATCCATAAACTCCTTCTTCTTATCCCTTTGGTATGAGGCACATACTTCTCCAAAAAACAAGGCATGAGCTGTGCCCAAGTCAATTGAGGCAAGACCAAATAACGACATTCCACATAAGCCATCCACCACTACATTGCCTCACCCTAAATCTTAAAATTTAAAAACATAACCCATGCTATTACACAATTCCCAATTTGTGAAATGTCTCATCTCATCCAAGATGAATAGGTAGGCATCATCCCTCTCAGAACCACAGAACACTAGAGGCTTAAGATTATAGAATATAGTCTGCATCTTAGACTATATACCAGCCATCACAGGGGTGCCAAGCAATAGATGGAACAGAGTGCTAGCTCCCTTATCCCCATAGACCTTGGGAATAATGAAAGTAACAATCTAAGTAATCAAAACCTGAGTAGTCTGAGTCGTGGGAGTGACTCAAGTACCTACCGACCCACTTAAAAAGTGAGTACCTATTTAACAGTCCCCACATCCATATAGGGAAGACAACTACCCCAGACTATTTCCTAACTTCAGGTTCAACATTGTCCACAATCTCAATCTCAATTTCAATATCCTTTTCTTTAACTTGATTCTGGTGTGGGGTGAGATTTGAATTTCAAAATATTTCTTTAAGGTTAGTACACTGGGAAGGTGATATGCCTAACAGGTTAGGCAAGCTTTGGTAAGCTCATTGAAGTTGACAATGCAAAATTTTAAAGAACTCAGGCATGATGGGCTGAGGTTGAATTGGTTTCGGCAGGCTAAGACAAGTCCATCAAAAGTTACAGAGCAAAAATAAAAAGAACAGGAACAAAAGGTGATGTCAACTCCCACTTGGCGACCCACCAAGTTGTTTTTGGTAGCTAAGACCAGACCACTGAATGGGAAAGTTCCTAAGTCACATATTCAAGCAAGGAAGGTGGGCTGAGACTTACTTGGTGATTCGCCTAATTTCCTTGGCGAACTAAAACAAACCCACCGAACAAGTGGTGTTTACCGTAGTTCCTATTTTCAAAAATTCAACCACAATACATAACAATACCCAATTCTCAATATATTTTACAATCTACCTACATGTTTTTTCTACCCATGGGTACTTACGCTTCCCTAAATATCACAAAGTATTACTTAAAATGATGATTTTCCCTTAAGAAATGCGTCACTCTATCTATCATTGGGGAAAATCATGCAATCGGGGCAACACCAGGCTAATCAGACTTCACCCATACTTAATTCAATCAAGACCCAGTACAAACAAGGATTCAATTCCAAATTTTAACGAACATAATCAATTTTAGCAATTTTGGGTACAAATCACTATCTAACTCATGGGTATAGTTAAATATGATCTATTTAGCATTACCCATACAAATTAAATAGCAATATACTTCAAATGACACTAAGCCCATTTATGGGTGGCAAAATTGCACTAATTTAAGATCCATTTAAATCAATAATTTTTGCCCTCAATGTCTAACTTTACCCTTTTCTAATCAATTATTGATAATTTGCAGCTATGACGATAATTGTACAAGGCATGGACTAAAGCTTGAAAGAATGGCCAAAAATGCAAACGAAGTGCAAAATGAACGTTGTTGATTGCATAGCATGAAGGTAGGATTGCCAACAGAGCTAGATTTTGCCTAATATGACACTGCATAGCACATTGATTTACCAAAGAAGTTCAGAGAACTCCAGTAGAAGAGGTGATATGCCGAATGAGAAAGGCCAACCTGAAGCACATCGCTTAAAGTGACTGTGTCCAAGGTAAAGATTTAATGCTTGAACGACGAACTAAGGTGGTACTCGGTGATGCACTGATTGAGAAAGGCTGACTCAACCGAGTTTGCTAATTGAGGTTCAAACACCTGAAGCCTTGAGAATCACAAATGCGAGCTGGAGAACGTAAAGCGATTCACAGAGTGAACTAGGTGAGCCCGACTAATGCTACCAATTTGGTTTTGAAGTGGATTTTTGAGCCATGTTTTGGGAAAACATAAATAGCCCAGTGATAGAATTTTATAAGTTTTCGATTAGAGAGTTGAACAACTAAATTGAGAATACTTTACTTTTTAGAACACTTTCTCTAGCCTTCTCAGGGTTTTACAATTTGAATCTTGAATTCAATAAATTGAAGTGAAATCCAAAGTGGATTTCCCCTTAATTGCTTGTTTTCAAGTTACCCATGACTGCTTTCATGGAAGGTATACTTTCTTTACTTTAAATGATGGGTGGCTAAGACCCCAAGATCTAGGGTTGTTCTAATTGGGGTGTGTGTCGATTTAATGTAGTGGGTATTGTGCTATGATTTGTTTTGTTGTTATTCATGCATAAATTTGGTCTAATTATGATGGGTTAATTGAAGGGCTAAGGTTGCAAACTTAATTCATATTTCTGATCTCTGATTGATGCTCGAAAGAGATTAATTAGAGTGGGTAATTAGTTTACTACTAGAAATTTAGGTTTGATGTCCTTGACTTGCTCAAAAATGAGATTATGGATCGGATCTATTTGCTCTATTCTTCAAAGAGGGAATAGAGTAAGGTATTGGGTTGTTAAGGATTGACATTGGATGAGACTGAAAGGAGATTCTAAGCATAAATGCCTTGAGATCGAAAGATGATTAGTATCAGTAGAGATGACTTTAGCCTATTCATGTATGCACATCACGATAGAGCAGAACATTATTCCTATATGACATTGATTTCCAATCCCCGCACCCCTAGACTGCTTGTTAACTCTTGATTTCATTCAAATTTTAGTTTAATTGCGATAAATGACAACAACAGTTTACATTAAATTGGTGGTATCATTCACCCAATTGTTCTTACTACTCTAAATGAGTTGATTTAAAGTCCAAATATCTCAATAAAAAATTCTCCATGATACCCCATTCCCAGTGGGATTCAACCCCGACTCTTCATTGGATTTTTACTAGCTATGATCGTTCAACTTTTTAACTGACTTTGAAGGGTGATTTGAGCGTTATCAAAAATGGTGCTGGTGCCGGTTTTGGGGAGCGGCAGTTGAGAATTCTAATTGAGAAATTAGATTTTAATTTGGTTTATTTGTAGTAGAGTTGTTGTTTTTCTATTGTTGTCATCTGATTTGCAGATTGACAAGATAAGTTACCATGGGATCACAATGGTAGTCACTGTGGTCAAAATAATAATATGGTGACCTAAATGACACGCCCATTAATGTCATTCAAAGCACGAGAGCAATCCAAATACCTCTTACAACTGGGAGAATGGTGTTTCACATCACCAGTACTATGATCCAATTGCTTTAAATTATAGGAATTTTTGGAGGCCTATATAATAAGGATCCCTATGAGCACCTTAGGAATTTAAGGAGGTGTGTGGACCCTTTGTGTTCAAGAATATCTCTGAAGAATCTATAAGGTTGAGACTATTCCCATTTTCTATAACAGGAGATGCTACAAGATTGATGCTAGAGTTACCAACTGATTCTTTTACTTCGTGGGATGAGCTAACTGAGGCATTCTTGGAACGATTCTTTCTACCCTCGAAGATGGTTATAATTTGTCTCCAAATCCAGAATTTCAAAAGTATCAGAGGTGAACCTTTGCATGAAGCATGGCTAACGTTCAAGAAGTTACTCTTTCAATGTCCAACGAACCCTTGCATGAAACATGGATAATGTTCAAGAAGTTACTCTTGCAATGTCCAACGCATGGTGTTCTGGACAATTTGTTGTTGCAACACTTTTATTGGAGCCTTGATTCAGTCAATAAAAGTGTGGCTAATCAATTGGTCTATGGTGGATTGATGAGGCAACCTTATGAGGTAGCTGCATTATTGTTAGATGACATGACTAAGGTCAATTGATCATGTCACACAAGATAAGACCAAGCACCCATGATACAAGTGGGCTTGAGTAAAGAATAAATTGAAAGGGATCATGAAAGGGATGAAAACATGGCTAAAATGATGACCCAAATCGATTTGTTGTCCATGTAATGGGAGGTGAAACTAAGTCAGTAAATACAGTTGGAACAAACAGTGGGCGGTGCCCAAATGGTTCCAAATTTAAGGCATTATACAATGAAGAGGTTTAATACTTGTGAAATCAGGAGAGGGGTTCTCACAACAATTATCTACGTCAAGGTGGGAACCAAGGTTGGAACAATGAGTGAAATAGTGGTTCGAAAGATTGGAGGAGTGGAAATTAGAGAGACAGTGAGGTGGATAAAGATATATGCGTTCCTCCCCATAATTGTCCACACCCAAAAGATCAAGCTGGTTTAGAAGAAAGTAGGATGGAAGACATGCTTGTGAGGATATGTAACAAGGTTGAAGGAGCCGATAATGTGTTGGAGGATTTAAACAATAGCTTCTCCACTTTAACCCAAACGGTGACTTCACATTCAGTTTTAATCAAGCAGTTGGAGACCCAACTGGGTGAGATTAGCACTCATTTAAATCCAAGGCAAAAGGGAACTTTGCCTAGTGATACCATCCGAAACCCCAAGAAAGACTATGTCATGCCATGACATTAAGTAAGGCACTTCTTGGGAGGTAACCCAGTTTTTTACTATTGCTTTTATTTCTTTCAAATAATGTGCATTGTGAATATAAGTGTAGAAGAGGTTGAAAGATACATAAGGGCACATTGGGCGAGGCTATAACAAAAAGGGCGATGTACTGAAAGCACTAGGTGGACTAATTCTTGTCTGCCCTTTCAGCATAAAAATGTGGCAAAGTGCACTATTAATATCCACGAGAAAAACTCTAAAGGCGATTCGCCGAAGTGCATAAAATAGACTACATCGGTCCACCAAATCATCCTTCAGGTTTGGTCATTGTTGAGGCAGGTTTGGCAAGCTTAAGCTCCAGACGGTGATATGCCGAACACGTTCGACAATGTAGTAAGTTCACCGAACGGGTATGCTATAAAAGGGCCCCGGGTTCTTTTAATTTCAAAAATAAAAATCCTTTGATTTGGAGCCTTTTCATTTCCGTTCTCTTACATTATGCACTATGAGTGATTTCATGCCTCGTGTGAGTGTGTTGAAAGTTCTATGAGTGAATTTGAGTGGATCTCGAGTAAACTCAACCCCAATTCTTTAATTTCTTGCTTATTTTTTGACACTATGGTTGGTGTTTGACTTCTCGTCGATGATTTTAAGTTTAGATTGCATATAGGGTGTGGGCTTGAGCTATGTAACTAAGATTCAATGCTTAATTTTATTGGGTAGCATCTTATAGTTGAATTTGAATCGTACCCATGTGATTTTAATTGTGAATGCCTGTATAAATGGTGAATCGTGATTGTGTTGGTTAGAATACTAAATTAGGTCGATATACTTGTTGGGTCTTTGTTTAATTGAATGTGAGTGAAGTCTGAGTATCTCAGTGTTGAACCATTGCATGATTTTTCCTAATGATAGACAGGGTGACTACTTTCTTAAGGGAAAATCGTCAAGTAGAGCAACATTTACTGATAAATGGGGAAATCTGAATACTCATGGGTAGAAAAGCATATAGGTGGATTATTATTGTTGTGTGAAACTCCTATTTGTTGTGCATGTTGGATTTGCTTTTGCAATATTGGCACTGGGCTGAAAGTTCCTGTTAGGTGGACTTTGTCTTAGCTCGCCAAAGAAGATAGGAAAATCATAGAGTAAGACCCAACTCGCCTCCATGAGTTTATTCATGGCCTTGGGTACTATCCCACTTGACGGGCTTGTCTTAGTCCACCAAACTCATTTGGTAAATCGCCGAATGAGAGAGGATATCACCCTTTATGCCTCTGTCTTTCCCTTTTGCACTATCGTTCGACGAACTTGTCTTAGGCCGCCGAAACTAACTCAGTGAATCAAAAAGTTAGTATTGACTCTGCATTGTGTGATTGATACTTGATATTTGTGCTACTGTCTAAGTAGGTGAGCTCGCCGATTCTATTGGGCGATACATTTTCCCATTAGGCGAGACTTAGGACTATTTTCAAGCTTGATTCAAAGTGCTTTTGATTTCAACTGTCACACCCCAACCCTAGGAGAGGCGGACAAGTACCATATGAACACATGCTTTACAATTCACCTATGATGAGAAAGTAAACTACTACTATGCAGATATATTTACTAATGAGAAGCTTCATATACAACACATGTTGACTAGCTGAACCGATACATGTGACAAGTGAAACTATGAATTCAGATAATAGCTTTACAATGTCTACAAAGCTTCTACTGGAATCCATGACTGTACCACTATGAAATACGCATAGTAAAGACTCGGCAAAGTCTCAAATAAACATGGAGCTCAATAACAACCGCTGAGTATCATGTGCTTCTATTGGGGAGATCTACTAGTTGAGTACTTGTACCTGTAGCATGAAATACAGCGTCCCCAATAAGGGACGTCAGTACAAAAGAATGTACGGAATATGTAAGGCATAATACAACCATATGTAAAATGAGAGCTCAAGTGAAACCAAATACCAATAGATAAGGATTAGAGACCACCTTTGCTCTTATACTTGTGGAATCGTGTATGTTACATTCTTTTATTTACTTTTCTTTGCATTATAATATTTATAAGACATATGATACAAATGACCAGCTGATCAGTGGTAGAAGAGGATGACCCATGCTAGGCATTTTAACCCCTGGGATGCTGTCCTCATAATTCCACAAATAGGGATCGGCCCATGTTAGGCTTTCAACCCTGAGTTGCCACCCTCTCATACCAATTGGGATCGGCCCATGCTAGGAATTTTCCCCTGGGTTGCCACCCATAATTATGCAGATTGCTTCACTTAGATTCTTTAATAAGTGAGATTGTTGTTTTGATAGTCATAACTCTTTTGAGATTGTTCTTTTGATGATCATAACTCTTTTGAGATTGCTGTTTTGGTGGTCATAATCGTTGTTGAGATTTGGAACTATGGACCAGTAGTAGAAGACAGATGAATATGTTCTTACGATAATAAAAATGACCTAGGAAGCAAATGTGACATGAACGTGTAATAGTTAGGTGCTTATATGACTCAGTAACCATTTTGACATCTCAAATTGAAGCACATATCAAGTGAAAGCATTTAACATTCAGCCAAGAGATTTGAACTCTATATGATAGCCAAATACTCACTAAATAATATCAAATACAAGGTGTACATGAACGTGGAACCAAGGGAGAACGTGGGTAGCTTCAACTTTAGGACAAATACATATTCCAAGTACGTACATAAAAAATGTACAATATAGCAAGTAGGGATCTTGTGAGGTAACATTATAGTCTAACACAATGGGAGTAATAACCAATAAAGGGAACATATGAACATGTGAAAAGATGACATATATATAGATAATTGAAGCAAGTTGGCATGATATGGGCAGATTGTATATCCAACATATAAACATATGTACCATGTGTTATCTAGGATCATTTTGATTTATATAAGGGAAATACGTGCCAAGGGTACTTTGACGATGGAACAAGTTTAAACCTTGCATGCTAATACATGGTAGAGTAAGCACGTACATTTAGTAACAAACTCATATTAGAGTACTCACTTTACTGCTCTAGGGAGTAGGAACTGCAACTATGGATCAGTCACTACCAAGGGCACTTATAAAGCTTACTTTTTGTAATGCAAGTGTTGGATTCATGCCAAAGAAATAGGAAATCGAATAGCCTTACATACCTTGCTATACAATTCAAAACATATGACTTAAGCTCCTTCTCTTCAGATTACTAATCTACAATAAAATATGTTGTAAGACTAGTATTAGTAGCTAATCAATCAATTTGAGCTACTCGATCTCACCCAAATGGTAACCCAGCAGTAAGCATGCAATTTATCTAGCCAGTGTTTTCTTTCCTTCACTTTCCCTTTAATCTTGTCTATATACTGTACAACTTTTGTATCAGGTCGTCCCCAAAACTCCCTAAAATATTTAAGTCCTTTAACGTCTCCATAACTTTCCCGCACATCCAGTCACATCCCTTATCATAACATACATAAAATAATCCTTAAACATAATAATGTAACATAAGCAATATGAATCAAGGTTTCTGATTACCAACACTTGGAGATCTAACATTACTTTTAAAGTACTCAAATAAGCTCATAACTGAATTTAAAGAGAATTCCCCTCCATGGCTGTCCCAACATGCACTAATCACCAGAACATCCTCCCCAATATTACACCATGTAAAAGTAACAATTTCCAACTCACTAACACATACCAAGTGTCCTAATTTACTCAAGCACAAGAGGGAGAAAATTGTTGTAGTTTACCTTGCTGGACAGAACTACCACTTGCTAAGACTTGGATTCTGCAAGGTAAAGGTTGTCCTCCTTAACTTGTCTTATATTATACCTTCCAATAGCTTGAACTCCCTAATATTCAAGAACCCTAATGGTATTTAATGGGTTTTGTATGAAGCTCATAGAGAGAAGAAAGAATGCTCTAGAAATCAGACATTTTGTCAAAGTAAAAATGGTTGGAAAAAGCTGATATCAATCCCTTTTAAAGGGACCTTCTTTTTCCGACTTTCTCACTCCTTTTGGGCCATAATTTGTCAAGTAGGTGACCCACCTACTTGGACTTTTCACTTGGGCCTTTCCGGACTTAAGAACATTGGGTATTGTTTCACCTTTCTTGTGCTTCATTTGCAGCAAACATGTGTCTTTAATTTAGGCCACACATATAAGTAGGTGATGCACCTACTTTTCCATTCAAATTATTTCTTGTAGGCTTGGAAAGATTGGGCCTTGGCTATCCATTTTTCCCTTATTTTTCTAATCAACTTGGGCCAGATTGATGCAAGTAAGTGGTAGTGCACTTGGCCTAATAACATGGTCAAAAGAGTCTTAGTAGGTGATGCACCTACTTGGTTCTTTGGGCTGGTCAATAAGTCAAAGTAGATGATGCACCTACTTGTCACCTACTAGCTTAGTGTAGTCAATCACGCACCTCAATATCTTATTCCATTTCTAGACCTTTATACATAATTTAACTTAAAATTTCACTATGCCAATTTAATCTTTAGACTCAAATATAGAACCTTATGATCTCAAGTTTAAATACTTCCATCGACGTTAACTTAATCGGGTCGCATCAAAATCTATGGGCAGTTCACTTTAATCCTATTCTATTGTCACTAATCGCATAGGAAACCGAGTCCATAACTATACCACAAGGCAATTTATAAGCATCATATAAATAGAACTAGTACACGTAGAATACGGGGTGTTACACTAAACTTCACATATATTGTGTTTTAATGTGTACCTTGCAGTAAATGGAGAGAACAAAATGTAAAAATGTGGTCTACTCCAATATGGAATCAGACAAGGAGTTTCCTCCTCCTCTCAAGAGGCACCGATGCATCTCTATTAATGAACCATTTAAAGCTCTGAATTGCCGACAAATTGCCACTTTACAACCATCCACCCAAGATAGGGTATAATTGAGGGTGGTGAGGAAGAAGATAAACATCAAATCTAAGTGGTTTTAGCCCTTATCTACACAGGCACTGACCTCTAGAATTCTCCTGATCGTAGTTGTAAGAACCTTGAATAGGCTCAAAGCAGCAGGAGAACGAACAATACTTGAGGAGAGACAATCTCCACAGAGGGAGTGAATAGTGATTACCTAACCATATGTGATAAAATTCAGTTCCATCGGTTTGAGGGTTTTACTAGAGCCAGAAGCTCCTACATCCATTATTGGGTGAGGGAGTTCTATGCGGCATATGCTCAGGACCTTTCAAAAAATCGAAAGGGCACAGTTTGGATGCCACTTGAAGAAGTGGAGGTGAGAGGGAAAAATGTTTGGTGCGACTCAGGAGCTATTGGTACTAATCTAAATATGCTGGCATTTGGCGATGAGCTATATTCACTCTGGATGCGCCATGACCTAGATTCTCTGAAAGAGTTGGTTAGCACTCTTGATCTCTAATTCTTCTCCTTTTTTGGATGGTGGATAGTTCTAAGATAGAGAATAAAGACTTAAATGTAGTGGTCAAATACTGGTTTGGCTTTATCAATAGCAACTTGATGCCATCCCAGAATGTGCCTATTCTTCGCCGTGACAAAGTGGTATTGGTGGGCACCATCATAGATCAAGAGCACATACATGTTGGTGCCATTGTTACTACAGAGATACTGATGAGGGAGAGGCAAGAGCAGAGATCACTCATATTTCTAGTTCTGATCACAGTTATTTGAAAGGGCAGAAGTCCCTTTCAGAGCTGCTATAGATGTTAGAGTTACACCAATATCATCTGGTGATATCCAGAGGATCGAGGTAGAGTGTTTAAGAGATAATGCAGCTCGGATGAAGCCACCACCACAAGAATCCAATCCATTGGTTGATCCTTCCACATTGACTCTTGGAACCAACACATTTGCTCCTTCTGTGGAGCAGGCAGGTATTTATACTCCTTCCTCTTCTACTGCTATTTCTGATTTCCCCCACTGCATCTGCACCTTCAGTTTCTCTAACTGCTGCTAGTGCGAGGCCTCCCCCTTATTATGTTGCCCGTCTTCCCTTGACCCATGCCTTTATATACTAGATGGGTTGTCTTTCCCAGTCGACGGATGTTAGAGTTGCTCGGGTTGAGAAAGACTTGACCCGAATCATTGACTAGGCTATTAAGAATGCCTTGGGTCCTTTGACAGAGTGGGTGGTCTAGTGGGAGGAGATGAAGGAGGGCCACACTCTGAGGTTAGATGGTTTAATTGCGAGGATAGCAGTTTAGGAGAAGACTGAGGGTAGTTCCAGTGCCTTGGACACCTTTAGGCTTGAGGTTGCCACGTTGAGGGATGAGGTGGTCCAGATTCAGCCTATGGACATCTCGACACTATGGGGGAAATATTCCTATTTCAAATGCTACTTCCCCCAAGATGCCTAGTTATACACCTTCCTTTTTCTGTACCTGGTTTTTTTTATACAAAGGGATGGTAAGGACGAGGAGCTAAATTAGGAGATCGATGAGGAGGGGTTGAGAGAAGATGAACATACGATTACTAACACCTCGATGGAGTTACACGATACCAATGAGCTCATTACTAAGGCTACCCTAGATAGTTCTCTTTGAGATACTTCAACACTTGGGTCTAGTGTTGTCACTCCAGACTCCCCCACACTTCCCACAACTGAGCTGGGCACTGAATCCCAAACCAAGCCTTCTTTTGCACCTCCTTTGATCCTATTGTTGGGAATAGATGCCCCACTTGAGGTTTCTCTACCAGAGACTCCAAATGAGAGTGCTCCACATGCGTAGCCTATTAGGGGGAATCTATATCTCAGCCTCCTAGAATTCCTTTTACTTGGCATTGAGGACTCTATTTTTTATTTTTGGTTGGAGGGCCGTTGTGCCAATATTCCTCATTTGCTTGTATTTTGTTTATTTCATAACTTGAACTTTTGTAGTTAATGTCTTTTATATTAAAGTGCTTGTCTTTTGGGAAAGTGTGTCTCTTTACTTCATTGTTCATTCTCTCTTGATAAATGCAACCTCCTATGATTTTTTAAAAATCGTGAAAGCTTAAGGTTTTCATTGATATAATTTGAGAATTGATTTTGTTCAATAGAGATGTCTTAAATAGTACTTATGATGAGCATGATGCATCGTGTTGGTGTTGCAAGAATGAAATCAATGTGGTTACACTTTTGAATGATCCCTTTGAATCTTTTGTTGTCTCGTTGTGTTTGGATGTGATCCTTGCAATGAACATCACACATATGCTTTTGATATTTTTGGATGTGCTAATAAGTGTATTTCAAAGTGCCATGTTTGGTGAGGTTTACTTGAAAATATGCATGTGGAGTCGTAGAATTTGCCTTGTTAGTCCAATTGTGTGAATCTTGGTGAATGTAGGACATGATCTTGGGTGAAAATTCAATGAGGATGCTAAATTTTCTATAAAGCCTATTGTGACTCAGTAGGACTCATAGGCCGACTGAGCAAGAAAAGAAAAAGTAATATGAAATGCGAGAATGTAAAACACTACCAGAAATAGGAACGAGAAATCTAACAGGTATGCACACGAGTGTACTAACACACAAAGAAAAGGAGAAACTAAATCCGACCGGGTTCCCATAAACCAACGGGTACACTTGTGCACAAGCTAAAAGTAAAACCTTAGCGGACTCCCATAAGCCTGACAGGTACACATAATAGTTTAGATGGAATAAGAGGATCCGATGAAGTTTCCAACATTACCACAACTTTTCCCGGACTTGAACCCAACCAATCCATATGCCTGAAGCTTATCTACAATTGATAGAGGTTAAGGACTTGAACTTAATTGAAGATTGAGGATCAAGGACTTGAACTGAGATTTGGAGTAACAGAGGACTTAAACCAAAGCTAAGGATAATCATGGATTTGAAACATGTATAAATATGACCAAGGAATTGAACCGAGGTGAGAGTAGGTATGTACTTAAACCAAGATGTAAGGAGTGGTGGACTTGAACCACGACTGCAAATTACCATGGACTTGAACCACGACTGAAGAAAGCCAGGACTTGAACCAAGGCTATAATACCAAGGCGAGGACTTGAACAATGCCCAGTGGAGTTAATTGGGGGACTTGAACCACGAATAGAGGTGAATCGACTAGAAATAGAATTAGCGGCCAATCGAGCATCATGGGGAGTACCCCCAATCCGAGTGCCATCAATAAATTACTCCAGCCCAAACCATATCTAACAAGAATCGGTGAGTAGCTTCCACACCAAGAATTAGAGACACCAAAACCGACATAAATAGGAGATTTAAGGACATATGGTTCCAAGAGCGGTGTTACTGCCTAGCTAAGGCCCAAACTATCAAACTCAGGTATGCTACATTAATCTACAGGCAACCAAGCCGTCCGAAGCGACGTTGAGGAGATTATAAGGCCTAACGGCTCCAAAAGGACGCAAGTCTATGGAAATCGCTATTCTAATCCTAGACTAAGGCCAAACATGCTCCAACAATATTAACAAATCACAAATAAGGCACACCACAAGGTGAGGATGATCAACAAATACAATAGATATGCTTCAATCGTCCGGAATACCCGAAAGGTAGCCTAAGGAATGGATTCTAGGAATTTAACATGATTCACCACCAATTCAACCCTAGATTTATACAAATCAACATATAATTACTTCATCGTGCTCAATCTAAGAAGAGGGAAGCCGTAGCCTACCTGTAGGCTGACTGCGCACGCTCTAAATCACGTTGTCAGAGCTTTCCCCTTTTGTATGGCCTCGTAATGCTGTCACACTATCAAAAATAGAATCACAACATCAATACGGTCGTTTTGACACAAAAATCGCATTTTTGGATGACATCTAGACTTTCCCTCAATGCTTTTTGGGCTATTTTCCTAAATTAGGTCTTGATTATTATGGTATCTGGATATGCCATCAATGATTATAGATCACGATTTCAAAACTATTTCTATTAGTAGTAGGGCATTTCTAGCATGAAGTGAATGGCAATGGGCCTTAAAGTTATTATGAAAACATCATCGATGGTGAATGGTTTTCTCACGCACGGTCTATAGAGCTATTTTCGATCAGACAAACGGCGAATACCCATGTCCTATAATGATAAGACAAGTTAAGATTAATAACTATCCCGTGAGATTTATGCTTAACAACGAGTGGACAAGCAACGACCACCCATGTCTTATGCCTATGTGCCCCTATAGGATTATTGTCTTAAGATAGACGATGATTGTCTAAGATAGACATTAGCTAATGGATCCATGTAAGGTAAAAGTTCATGGTTTTACCTTGGCAAGTAGGATACTCTCTTTTCGGAGTAAGAGGAGTACACTGGATTCCATGTTATAGCTCACATGGTTTCTATGTCGGTTAAGGCTACTTTCCACAACAATAATGAACTAAGGTTACTCCAAGAAGTATTTCACTTGTGTTCAAAGATGATTTTACTTGCATTAACTATGATTACAATTTATGATTTCTAACCCTCTTATCTTATGTTTTGATTTGATAGGCATATCATGAAAAGTCCTTTTTAGCATGATTTCAAAACTTTTATGCATTGCTATCATACTTAGTACATTCTTTGTACTAATGCATAATCTTGCACATTGTTATGTAGGGTGCGACGCTCCTATTTCGCATCTTCGTAGCTAGGGATCAATTAGTATATATTGAAGATTGGTGAGTCCTCATGTTCCGAGGATCGAACCTTGTTTCTTGTTGTGTTTACTTTTTTTTAGAGAATGTATGTGATGTACGGGTTACATCCCGATCCCTCTTGATGTAGTAGATGGCTTTGAGACTATTTAGACTTCCGCTTTGTTTTGACAAAACTCTTTTATGATATAAACTGTCTTTTAAACTCGTTAGATTATATTATCTTGTTTATGTATGTTAAGTGGATTTTGTAGGGACTCTCGGGGTCTTTTACGCCATGGCACGTCTAGGGTGTGCTTTGTGTCGTGACAATCTATCTTGGAAAATAGAAGGAGACTTGGTGCTGAACGAGCATAAAGAGAATTGCCCAAAAGATAAACAACTTCACAATTTCAAACATCCTCGACATTGTTCATTGTAAAATTGACACATAACCACTTCAGAACTTCTATGCAACCAAAGATCTCATCTAAGTCTCTTGTACAAAATTGTGACACCTCCCCCACATTGTCCATGATTATGACAAGTATAAACACAAACAAATGTGGAGCCAATTAACCCCGTCCAATGTTCCATTTAAATCTTGACATAGAACAACTTCAGATTGATTTGGAAGATTTATTTCAGTCTTCCCACCAGTTAAATTTCCCATTTTAGATGCTTCTGAGATTTCATTGCCTTCATAATTAATAACACATTTTTGCACTAAGATTATTTCTTCACAACGATCACAATTATCTATCACTAATATCAAATACTAAATAGTAGCCATGAAGTTTAGAAAAAAACTTCTAATTTTACAACTTGTAAAGGCAAACCCAGTCCTCTTCCTCGATTACACTTTAGTGTGTGTGTGTCGTTCCCTATAACACTAATGTGATGCTACAAAGTGTTCTATAAATACCACTATTACCTTTCTCAAAAAAAGTGTTTAATAAGTTTGTTTAGTTAAAACAGCTAGATCTATGTAGATCTAACCATTGCAATTTTTGCAGGTTCAAAGTCATACAAATATCTGGAAGGGAAAAGAACTGAGATACACTTCTTTTAATTGATAATTTATTATTTTTAACTGGGTAAATTTACATTATATCATAACAGTACATGGGTAGTACTAAACATTATATACAGATGAACTACAAACTCCACGGTTCTAAATCTATATTGAGTGCCCGTTTGGATTGGCTTATTTTAGGTGCTTTTAAGCTAAAATTGCTTTAAAGCAATTTTGTAGTGTTTGGGTAAACAAAATAAAATAAAATTATAAGTACTTTTTTATAAGAAAATATAGAGAAAATAAGTCAAAAGTCATAAGTTAAAATTTCTAACTTATGACTTTTCCAAATAGGCTCTTAGTATCTAAAACACCAATTATAGATACCGTTTTATTTGAGTATAATTGATTACACCAAAAACATAACAACAGAATGTAGTAAAGTTTAATTTTCAGTATACTATTTTCTATGCTCTTAAAACACCTAGAATTTCTTTCTTTTCTGGTTGCCAAACATATTGAAGCACGAATAATTCTCCATCTAGTTCTGTCTTTAGCTAGCACACCTGCCTCTTCCCAACTTTTTAGAGCTTTAGTAATTCTCCTAGGCATACTCCATGATGTGCCTTTCAGACTAAATAATACCTTCCATAGCTGTGGAATAAATTTATAGTGTAGAAAAACATGATCAATAATTTTTTGATGTTTCTCCTCATGTAAAACACTTGGGACATACGGTTATAGTTAAAGTTGACAAAAAGATTACTATTTTAATTTGACCAAGTTTGTTGTATAGTTATTTTTTATTTTAGTTGTTAGTTTGATATTTTATGTAGTAAGTGGGTGTTCTATTATTTTCTATAGTTGCATATAGCTTTCCTTAAAGTTTAGGAGAGTTAGGTGGATTCAGTTAGTGGTTTAGTGGGATTGCTAATCTATTAAAGTTTTAATTTTATATAAGGTCATTAACTGATTAAATAAAATTTTAGTTCAACGTTCTTTTTCTCTGGACAGTATTTTCTCATACTCCTACAGTTATATTGTATTTTTAGCTTATTGTATTTTAAGTTCTTCATTTGGTATCAAGAGCAAGGTTGTTCCTTGGGAGATCATTTATTGTAGTTCATTTTCTAAGACTTTTGTTGCTAACACGATGACATACCTACAAGTTATCGGCTGAATGAAAAGACTCAACAACAACAACTACACTACATTGTAAACTTGTATAATGTCTTACATGCAAGGGAAAGATCTGTGAGAGGCTGTCAACGGTAACGAGGTGACACAGCCAGCCATAAAATATGCAAACGACACTCTGCATAAGTGGAAGATAAAGGCTGGTAAGGCCATGTTCTCTTTGAAAATAGTGTCAGAAGAGGATGTGCTAGAGAATATACGAGACACCACCAGCCCGGGGTAGGCTTGGGATACATTCGCCAATCTATTTTCAAAGAAAAATAATATGAGGCTCCAACTCTTAGAGAATGAATTAATATTGATAGGACAATTCAACATGACAATTGAAAAATACTTTCATAAGGTGAATATGCTATGTCGAGAGATTTCAGAGATAGATCCACAAGCTCAAATTACAGACAAGAGGTTGAAGTGGATTATCATCCATGGTTTGATGCCTGAATATAGAAGCGTCATTGTTGTTGTACAAGGATGACAAAAACAGTCATCATTTGTAGAATTTGAGAATTTGCTAGCAGGTCAGGAAGTCTTGGATAAGAAACTGAGTGGAGTCTCTCTTAAAGGCGAGGAGGAAGCATTATACGTCAACAAAAGCAGAGGGAACCCCAAGCAATACAACACTGATGGATAAAAAAGGACTGATGATAAGTAAAAAAGTCATCAAGGTGAAGGAAGCTCTCGTCGAAGGGGAAATTTGAAGTATAATTGGGGCAACAACAAGAGGATTGATGGGAAATGCCACAGCTGTGGGAAGAAGGAACACAAAGTCAATATTTTCGGGTTCAAAAAGAGGACAGTTGAGAGCAATGTAGCTGCCACCTCAGTTCAAAACGATGTTGAGACGTTTTTTGCTATAGAACAAGTGGAGTTAGCTCTTATGGTAACAACCTCTAAACAAATTAACTATGAGATTAACTAGATGGTTGACTGGGAATGCTCCAACCAGATGACTTGTGCCAAAAAGAAGGTGCAAAATTTTCCGAGTACAAAGGAAGTCTTACAGTGGGGACAATAGATGACACAAAATTACCATTAGCTCTCATTGGTAAGATTGTTTTGTCTCCAAATAGATTTGCTAATCTGATGCTGCTTCAAAATGTTTTATTATGTCCTAGGTATGAAGACAAATCTTCTTCAGTAGCTCAGTTGACATCTTCAGGTCATTATGTTATATTTGGTCCATAAGATATTAGAATATACCATGATCTTGAGATAAAAAAGAGCCAGTAATTAAGGGGTAAATGTTGAATTATGTCTATGTAATGTCGACTGAAACTACATACATAGACAAGACAAGAAAGAATGAGACGAAGACTTATGGCATATGCAGTTGAGTCACTTTAGCTACTCTAAACTTAGAGTCATGATGTTAAAATTAATGTTGAAGGGTCTTCCAAAACTTTTAGTAAGGACAGAAGTAATATGTGCAATCTGTTAGTATAGTAAAGCGCATCAGTTGTCGTATTAGGATTAAAAATATACAGCCAAGAAACCATTAGTGTTAATTCACTCAGATGTGTTCGTCCCTGTCAAGCAACAATATGTTAGTGGGGTGAAATATATGTTGACAGTTATTGATGATTGTTCCAGGTACATGTGGATTTATTTTATAAATGAGAAGTCTGAGGCATTTTTAAAATTCAGAGAATCAAAACAGGTTGTTGAAGGAAAAGTTGGAAAGAAAATTCTTTGCTTGCGAACTGACAATGGTGGGGAATATAACTCATATGAATTTTTTTAATTCCTTGGAAAGTGCCGAATACGCCATCAGTTAACATGTCCAAATACGCTACAACAAAATATCTTAGAAGAAAGGAAGAACAAACACATAGTAGAACTCTGTCAAAGCCTGCTTCACGCAAAAAATATCCCGGGACAATTTTGGGTAGAAGCTATGAAGACTGTAGCTTTTGTGATCAATAGACTTTTTCAACAAAGGTTATATTTGCTTTCACCTTTTCAGAAGTTGTGGAACATGAAACCCTCTGTTAGCTATTTTTATGTTTTCGGATTAATATTCTATGTATTTGTACCTAATCATTTATGTAGCAAGATGGAAAAGAAGGTTGTTAGGTGTATACTTGTAGGGTATGACAATCAATGAAAAGGATGGTGATGTTGTGATCCAACGATAGGAAAGTGCTACACTTCTCAAAATGTGATGTTTGATGAAGCTTCTTCCTTGTGGTCTTCAAATAAGGAACTGCTGCCTGATTTAGATGTCTTCAAAGATGTGTTGGAATCTTCTCATAACCAGTTGAGTTTAGATCTAGTTGAAGGTGAAGCTAATGAAGACAATACATAGAAAGACGTGACTCAAAATCCTTAGTAAACTAGTATGCACCAACAACCAGGTTATGAAGGTGAGCTAATTAGAATAGATTCACCACCTTCACTTAGAAGGTCAACAACGATCAGAAATCAAAATCCCAAGTTTACCAATGCTGCCATTGTAGAAGATGAAATTGAAAAGGAACTAGAAACTTTTGAGGAAGCATTCTGAAATCCAAAGTGGATTAAAGTTATGGAAGTAGAAATTTTTGTGCTACAACTGAATCAAACGTGGGAGATCGTGAAAAAACCAAGGGATGTCAAACCTATTTTTTGCACATGGATTTATGAGAGGTGCAAAGCTCATCATGTAGCTAAGGGTTTTTCTTATCAATATGTACTAGTCTATGATGAATGTTTAGTCCCGTGGAAAATCTTACTACTGTCCGAATTTTACTTGCACTTGCCACTAGTAAAGATTGGAACCTATGATAGATGGATGTAAAGAATACCTTCTTGCATGGAGAGTTGGATCGAAAGATCTACATGTCTCAACCAATGAATTTTCAAAGTCAAGATCATCCTAAGTATTTGTGTAAGCTTGAAAAGTCGCTTTATGGATTAAAGCAAGCACTAAGGGTATAGTATGGTAAGGTTTTTGAATTTCTTACTTATAGTGGGTTTTCAGTAGCACCGTCAGATCCTAGCCTGTTCGTGAAAATTGTTGGCAAAAAACTAGCTATTGTGCTAGTATATGTGGAAGATCTAATCCTACAGGAGATTGTGAAGAAGAAATTCTCCTAACAAAGGATAATTCATTAGTATGCTTCCAGATGAATGAACTTGGACAACTCAACAATTTTCTTTGCTTGGAGGTTGATCGCAGTGAAGAAGGAATGTGCTTGTATCAACAAAAACATTCCAAGGATTTATTAAAGAAGGTAGGGATGTTCTATTGCAAACCAACCTCAACACTGCTGGATCCAAATGCTATGATGTGTGCTCATGAACGGAAAGACTTGGAAGATGCAACAAAGTATTGGCAATTGGTGGGTAGTTTTATTTACTCAACTTTAACAAGACCCAACTTATCTTACGTAGTAGGTGTGATGAGTCATTACATTCAAAATCTAAAGAAGTCTCATTTGGATGGAGTTCGTCGAATCTTGAGATATGTAAAGAGTACAATTGATTATGGTATTTTGTATAAGAAAGATAAAGAATACAAGTTGATCTGATATTGTGACTCTGACTATGGAGCAGACATTGATACCCGTCGTTCAACTATTTTCTTTGTGTTTAAGCTTGGAGTTGGAATAATTTCTTGGTGCAACAAAAGGCAGCCAACAGTGTCGTTGTTAACAACAGAAGCAGAGTATTGTGCAACAACAGTTGCATCTCAAGAAATTACATGGCTTATATAGTGATGAAGGATCTAATGGAACTGGTAGGCTATGTAGTTGCTTTGTATTGTGATAATCAGTCAGCACTTTGCTTGGCCAAAAATACATATTTCCAGCAAGGACTAAACATGAAGAGATACATTACCACTTTATTCGGGAAAAAGTTTTGCAAGGAGAGATTGGTTTTGAGTACACAAAAATAGAACATCAAATTGCAGACTTGTTTACCAAAGGTTGTATTGCCAACAAGTTGTAGAGTTTCTACAAGCAGCTAGGCATGGTTAAAACGGAGAGCTTATGTTGAGAAGGGTTGTTAAAGTTGACCACATCATTCTTATTTTAATTTGACCATGTCTGCAGTATAGCTATTTTTAGCGTAGTTGTTAGTTTGATATTTTATTTAGTATGTGGGTGTTCTATTATTTTCTAGAGTAGCAGATAACTTTCCCTAAAGTTTAGGAGAGAGGTTAGTGGATTCAAATAGTGGTTTAGGGGGATTGTGACTCAATTAAAGTTGTAATTCTATATAAGGTCATCAACTGATTAAATAAAAAGTTCAGGCCATCGTTCTTTTACTCTGGAAACTATTTTCTCAGACTCCTCTAGTTATATTTTATTTTGAGCTTATTGTATCATAAGTTGTTAAGTTATCCCCCTTTTACATAACATTATCCTCTGTCAAAGTTGCTTCCTTAGCTAGCAGTCATATAAAATATGCCCTTACTTTAAATATACCATTGTTGCTTCCTTTCCACCATAATACACCCTCTTATACCTTGGGTCCATTGAAATGTTCATCTGTATGGAGAAATTCTGCCGCCCTCATCATTTCCCAGTCATTAAGTTGTATCCTGAAATGGAAATTCCAGCCTTGTGTTGTTCAAATATCTACAATGGTCCATTATTGTGAGAGAACTAGGTTATTTATGTCTCTAAAAAGGAGTTCCAGATTACCTCACTCATGCCGTTCTTTCTTTCTTTCTTTCAGTTTCTGGTCTTGTTCCAATTCCCCACTTTCACCTTGGAGTTGAGTTTGAGTTACTCCTATAATTCTCTTATGGATCTCCAAAACTTGACCCCATAAGGTGAAGTCACATCCTTAATTATCCAATTATCTTCGGTAGATCAACTGAGTATTTACATAACCACTTCTTTACTTTGAAATGTCATATTCTTTATTGCCAATCCCCCATTATTTTTCCCAGTTGCCACAGATTCCTACTCAACCAGGTGAAATCTTTTCTTCTCGTTATAACCTTGCCATAGGAAATTCCTTCTCATCCTATCCAAACTTTTGATGGCGCTTGTTGGAATAAGAAATAATGACATCATGTATATTGGCAAAGCATGAAGGACTGAGTTGATAAAGTTTTCAATCTCCCTCCCATAGATAGGTACTGTGTTTTCCATCTAGCTAATTTTTTTCTCGCACTATTCAAAGTATCATTAAACTTGGATTTTTCTCCCTAAGGCATGCCCAACTTCACCACCAAGTATTGAAGATATACAATTCATACTATTGACTTCATTAATAGGATACATGATGCTTTTACTTTAATTAATTTGCAAGCAAGATACCCCTTCAAATAAGACCAGAATCACCCTTAAATATTTTAATTAATCTTCCCCAGCTCCATGGAAGATGAGTATATCATTAGCATATTAAAGGTGTGTCACTTCAGGGCTTTCTATTCCATCTTTGGCCACATCAAAACCTTTCAACCATCATCTTGTGTTAGCTGTCTTAAACATACTATTTAGACCCTCCATAGTGATTAAGAACGTGAAAAGTGATAGTGTGTGATCTTGCATGAGTCCTCTTTGGGAGGTGAAAAATCATATAGGAGATCCATTGATTAGAGCATAAAAGTTTACTATTGATATGCAAAAAATGATCCAGTTCATCCACTTCTATCCAAATCCCATCCTTTCTAAGATCTTCATCACGTACTACCAGTGATCCTGATTGTACGCTTTTTCTATTTTTAACTTGCAATGAATGCCAAGTTTCTTCTATTTAATCCCAAGTCTACTGATTTATTGGCTATCAAAACTAGGTCCATCATTTGTCTCACTTTTATAAAGGTCATTTGTTGTGAATCTGTAACGACCCGAGAGCACCCCCTAGTCGTTACCGGTGTATTCGACCTCGAAGAGGTCTTATACAAGCCCTTAACATTCATCATAGCATATATCATAGAATAAAATCACGGAAAATTTAAAACTTTTACTTTGGAAGTTCAACTTCACTTCATATATGAAAAATAGAAACTAACTTCGTCATAATGTACCATCTAGACATAGAAATATCGAAAATGGGACTTAGCCCTTACATCAATAAGAAGTCTAGAAATAGTAAAGTACAACAATGTCTTTCAACATAAGCAAAGAACTAAACATAGAAGCTAGATCATAGGGTCTTGTCCTTGGACTTGAGGACTCACCAACTTGGGGAAGCAACTCCAAGTGTCTTGAGAAGTAAGCTTG
>JAJOOR010020117.1:0-28026 GCA_036250505.1 Solanum acaule | reverse complement strand
GAGAGGAAGTGATGGAGTGGGGTAAGAAAAATATTTTACATTTTATTTTATAAAAGAAATATTATTTTTTTGGATAATAACTTTTTAATTTTTAATTTTAACTAATACTGATAATTTATTTAATTTTTGTCAAGGTTAAATGTTTTGTCCAAGTGGAGTGTGATGTGACAATTTTTTAAAATAAAAGAGAGAGTGTATTACACACACCATGATGAGAGTGGTATAAAAGAGAGTGTATTACACACACTATGATGAGAGTGGTATAAAAGAGAGAGGTGTGTCTCTCAAACTAAAAAAGTGATAGTTTAGGTAGGAAACTCACACTTAATAGTTTAGGTATGAAACTCAAAAAAATGGTATATAGTTTAAATGTATTTTTGATATATATATATTTTTTTTATGGAAACTAATATTCTTTCTCACAACATTACATTACAAACTAGTACTACTACACAATAACTATACCTTGGGCTTAAACTGAATCTAATATTTTTTATATATATTTAAATTTTAAATACATAATGTACTCTCATCTCATTGAATTTCGAAGTACAATAAATTAAATTTACTATTGTTAACAACTCTAAACATGCTATCAAAATATCACTAATATTCGATCGATGAGATTTGTTGAAATTTGGCTTGTTAGTATACATTTAACGATTTTTTCATCAAAAATCCTTATCGACAAACCAAATTTCCGATCGGACGCCAGTAGGGGAATAAGAAATTTTATGAGGTAGGGATCGAAGTGGGGATAGGTATATAAGGTTGCATGAAATTTTAGGTGAAACATGATGTGTAAAAACAAGTAGGGGCCGGTCCTAACAAAAGAATAGTGCAACTACGATTGTACTTGAAATAATAAATTTCTCATGGAATTGCATGCATGAGCTTGAGGTTTTCACAGTATATAACACTTCATTCTCTGTCTATTTTTATTTGTTCATCGTATTAATTTTATCATACTTTTATAGTAAGTATGCTGATGTTTTGAGAAATGACTATAATTAATAATAATTAAGGGGCATAATGAACGGGGGTTGTTAGGTAGCTGGTTAGAATTATGCAGATGTTAGTAATGAATGAATTAGTTATGAGAGAATCCATGTTTTATCTTATGTAAATATTAGTTACACAGAGTTAAGGTATTCATGTATTAGGTATTCCACTTTTATATCCTACATAAAATAATACATACATTCCCTCATTATACATATATTAGTCATGCAGATTTCTAAATTACAAACCAAACACCGTATTAATTTCATACATGAATAATTTACATCATAATTAACTATCAAACATGATATTAATAATGCGAGATTCAATACTTGCATAACTCACCTCCAAACCAGCTATATACCAAACAATTAAATTATCTCTTGATTTTCTAAATAACTAAATAAAAATGAAAGATTATTTTTAATATAATAGATAAGTAAAAGTGAACAGAAGACTATCATATATGAACATTTGGTGCCAAAAAAATAAAATAATAAAAATAGTTATCTCCAAACTTGTTGAGACAGCCTTATCGTTGTTCAATTTTATACAAATTTAAGTGTCTATTTGTGCAGATTCAAAGTTGGAGGACATTAAATGTCAGCTCAAGCCAAGTCATATGTTTATGCATTATGCCTAAATAAAATGACAGTTTTACTATATATTATTCTTTAAATATAATAAATAATAAGGATAAATTAGAAACTAAGTGGACAGAATGAGTATCGTCATGAACCTTCGTGTGTCCAAAAGTTGGTTCCCATTGAAAATGGAAATTAAATGCAAGAGGCCATGCAACAATTAAATACACCATAAATAAATAGTCACCAAATTAGTTAGGACTTTTCATCTATAGTAGTATACATATATACCACACCTCTCCCAATCATAACCTCACAATTAAAGAAGAAGAAAAGAGATAGAGTAAACTAAAGAATATTCCAAGTGTCAATGGAGAGAATTACTAGCATTTTTGTTAGTGTTTTGATAGTGTTGTTTGTAGTAGGAAATGAAATGTATATTGTTAATGGAGATAGTCCATATGCTTGTTGGGGTGGATGTTACAATAAATGTATATTATTAACTATGAAATCAAGAGTACCTTCAGGAAATGATCCTTGTTATGTCAAGTGTCTAAGCAAGTGTATTCCTACTTCTGCTTCTGAATACCGGGATTACTGCACCATTGGATGCTCCTTGGAGCTATGTGTTCCTATTCGCTTCGGTATACATATTTATCTTTTTTCTCCTTTGTGATTTTCTATCTGGTGTTCGATACGGTCCATTTTAAGGCCCAAAATTGTGTTTGAAAAGTCTCACTTTGAAGGTGTTCACCGTTCTCTATTCCTAGGGCTCGGATGGAGGGTCCGGTACATACCACCCCCACCATGATCATTATAATTCACCTATTTTTGCATGTTGTGTTAGACTTTACACGTTCGTTAGTAACAGCGGAACTAGGAAGGTTTGAGCATTCATTCGACAAAAAGTTACACTATTTACATTTGGTTTAAGTTTATTTTTATGTAGATATAGTAATGTTGAACTCCTTTTAGCTTTTTTTTTCTGTATTTATTTATTTATATTTTGAACTCTTTTAGTACAAAAATCTTTTAACTCCACAGTATGAATTATTGTCTAATTATATGATTTTGGATCATTTTTATACCTTATGTCATTGTCTATTTTTTAGGACGAGTTAAGCTCAAGTTTTATTTTCTTTGTACGTGTATAGTTAATCGTTCTATCCTTATTTTTTATTTGTCTAATGTTGTACCTCTTATTTAATATTCACATCCAAGAAAGCATGCATGCAAGGATGTTGAAGAGTCTCACATTGATTAAGGGTCGGTTGTCTAATGGACACTTTTGAAGTTGTATTTAGTCTATTTTTCAAATAGTAATGTTGTTATAGTCTAAATGGACCATTTCTTAATGTGAAGAATAATGTTTAATTAGTGAAAAAGAAAGAACATGTGGGAAATTTATAACATTGTTTGTGAAGTTTAACATTATGTTTATAACTTGATTATGACCATTTGAAAGCAACATATAGAAATTAAATGAGGGTGAAAATTAAAGACATGGAACCCCTTTTTAATAACCTTGTCTTTCTTTTAATTTGTATTGCATTTTTTTGTTAAAAAATCAAATATAGTACAATCATTGAAAATTTAATTTTTATTTAATTTTTGATTTGGCAGATGCTGGTGCAGATCTGGATGCATGCTATGGCAGTTGTGGAAGTATTTGTAGGGTTTAAGCTTAGAAATATTTATTTCCACAACTCTCTTTAATTTTGTATTTTATCTTTTAGTACTTATTTACTTAACAAATAAATAAGGGAAAATGCATAAGTACCCCCAGCCTATGCCCGAAATCCCAGAGACACACCTAAGCTTTACTAAGGTCCTATTACCCCCCCGAACTTATTTTATATGTAATATTCTACCCCTTTTTGGCCTACGTGGCACTATCTTGTGGGCCCAGTTCATGTTGACAATTTTTTCAAGGATAGTGCCACGTTGGCCGAAAAGGGGTAGAATATTATAGATAAATTAAGTTCGGGGGGGTAATAGGACCTTAGTAAAGGTTAGGTGTGTCTCTGGGATTTCGGGCATAGGCTGGGGGGTACTTATGCATTTTCCCAATAAATAAATGGTTCTTTGTTGTTTTGTTTTCCATTCGGTGTGTAACTGAAAATTTTGATAGCTGTATTTTGTTTCTTCCCTTGTGTAGTTTGTTATAAAAATTTAGTGAAATAAATACAATAACAAATTAAACTTGGTTGATCCAATGACATTTAATGATTTTAAATGTGCATGGTAGGTTTAGGGTTGAGAGAGTTAATTTAATGGTCATTCATCATTAATTAGAATTAGAACTAGGTCTTCATTAACTCAAATTGATCCGTTGGCCAAATAGTGTTCTCATTCGATAATCAACATCAAGGTGTATTTTAATAGTTTAGGCTGATAAATGGAATAATGAATAATTATGATATAAAAGTCACAAAAAATGATAGTTTAAATATGTTTTTCGATCGTTAAGTAAGTAAAAACATAGAGTAATAGTTTAGATGTACTTCGAAAGTGGACTAGATACTCCTCGTTCCACTTGACCTTAGTAGTCAGGACTTCAATTGTCTTTAAATCAATTCTTTAAAATTTAAATGATTTAGGTTCACATTTATTATAGTAGGATAATAGAACGGCATAATACATAAACATGACCATTAACTTGGCTTTAGTGGACAACTATGCCCTCCAACTTTGAATGTGCACAAATAGACACTTAAACTTGTATAAAATTGAACAAGTAGACACATTTGTCCTACATGGCATAATACACATAGGATGCCATGTAGGACATGAAATTTCCATGTAGGTTGCCATGTAGGACGAATGTGTCCATTTGTTCAATTTTATATAAGTTTGTAACATCTCGCACCTAGAAACGACTAGAAAGAGTTTAAAATCTGAAAATAATGATTTTTGGAAAGAATAAGGAAATCTGGAAATTTTGTCTAAGTTAAGAAAGTGAGTTTTGGTCATTTTCAAACGACCATAACTCCTATCTCAGGATGAGTTAGGAGCAGCTCTGGATATGGTTGGAAAGCCCTTGGAGAGATCTTTCCAACTCCTCCAAGTTTGCGCGATTTCGACTTTATATGAGTGAGTTATGTCCTTTGGAAGTTGAGCTGTTGGAATACGGAATTGTCTAATCCGGATTTTAGAAGGGTGATTCAGTCTTTTCCTTACATAATTACTCTAATTCGTTTTTTGGAGATTAATTGGGGTAAAACCAGACTTTATTCAGTTTAGAAAATTAGAATACGATTAGGGCTTGGAGAAAAGAGAAAAGAAGAAAGAAAGGGAGAAAAGCCTAGATTTCGCCAAGAACGTCAAGCGTTTGGAGTGAAATTCGTCGGGGGTGATCCCTATTAAGGTATGTGAGATCTTTTCGTGTTGGGTTAGTTCACCCACACACCAACTTGTTCAATTCAGTAAAGATTGGAGTTGTTTGAATGTTAAGAAAGTGAAGTTCTTGAAGAACATTGTTGAATTCTTGTTGGTTGATTGTTGAATGCCTAGTATTGATTTGATTCGTGTTTCCGGGTTGTTTTTCGAGTTAAATCTATTAGGTATGGAGGGTACTAATGATCCTAAATGTTTGGGGAAAGAACCATGGAAGTTGGGAGGGTTTAAAGATGAAAAACGAAGGAGAAAATCGGGGATTTTCTGGGCAAGGGCTTAGGGCGTCGCGCCTACCAGAGCGCCACAAAAGTTCCTCTGAACCTTGGCCTCTGGCGCGTCGCGCCAGCCAGAGCGCCTCAGGGAGTTCTCTAAACTTTGAGGGTTGGCGCCCCGCGCCTCTCAGAGCGTCAGGGACGCCAGTTCTTCCCATTCGTTCCCCACCTTTTTGTGCTTGTTCCTAAGTGATATACCTATGTATCCTAGTTGATTCCAACACTCTAAAGTACATCTAAACATCATGAAATCACTCATAAACATGAGATCATGAGCCTTGAATCCATAATCCAATTCAAGGAAAGTTAAGTTCAAAGTCAAAGAAGTTAAGAGTCAAGTCTAGAAGTTAAAAAACAAGTCAAAGCAAAGTTCCTTAAAGTTTTCATGAGTCTTTACAAATGTTTTAACGTCGTTCTAAGACTTAAGTTTTGAAGTTAAGCAAGAGTAAAGCTATGGTTTGAAGTTCTTTTCTTCAAAGAAGTATATGGGGACTATGTATTCCCAAAGAAGTTTTAAAAAAATGTTTTCACATTTAAACAAGAACGGAAACTGAGATTTCCAAAGAGCCTTCGGGCAAGTTTTCAGAAAAGAGTAATCGCTTTCAAAATGAAGCAAGAAGGGAAACTTTGATTTCCAAGATAGCCTTTGAGCTAAGTTTTGAGCACTAATCTCAAATCACAGAAGAGGTATGTTTTAAAAACATAAGAGCCAGTATATTTTGGGAGTAGTATTGAGCACCGAATTGGGGGAGCGTTCAAAGAACCCACAGCCCCCATAGAACCATGTAGCCATCATGGGTATAAAATGATCATACTTTTTAGATGAATCCTTTTCAAGATAGACTAGTGGATATATTAGGCAGTTCAGGTTCTATACCTTTGGCCGGGTATAGGATGCTCTGGCAGCGTGAGGTTGATCGATGTATCATCACTATAGCTCTTATGTGATGGTTGTTGGTTAGAGAAACTCCCACATCAGTTATTGTATTTTCATATACATCAGTTCATTTGTATTTCTATATACATCCCAGATTTATTGTATCTTTGCATACACACAGAGTTTATAACATGTTTTAAACAACTTTTCTTTATATTGCACTTGTTTTAAATTGCTTTATATTGAAATGAGTCAATCAGGTTGAGTTGAGTTGAGCCAGGTAAGCTATTCAGTTCCTTCAGATTCTTTCTAGCCTATGTTGCTTAGCTTTCCAACTCGCATACTCGTACATTCAATGTACTGATGCTAGTTGGCCTGCATTGTATTATGATGCAGATACAGGAAACCAGGATCAGCATCCAGCGCCTCGTTGATCCAGTTGAGCAGTTCAGAGTCAGTGGTGAGCCTCATTGCATTCCGGAGGACTCTTTTATTCGCTTTCAGTCTTTCATTTATTAGTATGTTGTGGGGTTTGTCCCAACATCCATCTCAGTATTTTAGAGGCTTCATAGACAGTCAGAAAGTTATTAGCTCAGATGTCTTTGTTTATCTTTCAGATGTTGTTTAAGACTTAAGTGCTATTTTGGCCAACTTATTATCCTTTAAGTTATTATTTGAGACTGTTTCCTTGAGCTAAGTCTTCCGCTGAGTTAAGTAGGCCAGGCCAAGGGTTCGCTTGAGGCCATCAATGGTCTTCGAGTGCCAGTCCCGCCTAGCGTGTAGGCTCGGGGCGTGACAAAGTTTAAGTGCCTACTTTTGCACACCCAAAGTTAAAGGTCATAGTTGTCCGCTGAGAACTGTTGAATTATTGAATTTTGGTCTGAAAGCTGAGTAATGATTGTGAAATTTCATAATTTTAATAGTAACAAATTAAAAGTCAAGTTGTTCAAAGCAAGAATATATATTAAAGATTAATGACTAAACCATCAGTTACCAAATTAGTCTCCTTATATTAATAAGTTGTGTTTAAAGTTGTGTTTTGTGTGTTAGATTTTGATGCTAAAAGAGGAAGTACAAATTAAAGTTGTGTTTTGTTGGTTAGATTTTGTTGTTTAAAAGGTGAACAATAGTTATTGTCTCTCTTCTTCTTCTTTTCCTAATTAATTTGTCTCTCTTTTTTTCTTCTAATTATTTTGTCCCACAAAGTTAAGTAAAGATGTTAAACTTTTCCCAAAAAATCGGCAATATAGGCAACATCCTATTCCACAAAACTACAATATAGTCAAGAAACATTCCACCTACTTTTGCCTATTTTCTGTATATTAAATAGCTCACAATTTATATTCCCTTCGTTCCATTTTAACTAATGTTTTAGCTAAAAAAATCTCAAAATAATTATTACTTTATATATTCAAGATTAAAGTTGATAATTATTTTTAACTGTATTCTTAACATTAAATAAATATGTAGAATATTTAAGAGAAAGAAATCAATTTACCTTTATTAAATTAAAGTAACTTAATAACGATGTCTTGTATTTATTATTTTCTTAATGAGCGTGAATAAAATCAAGGCATAATTAAAATAGGAGGAGGGAGTGAAATCTAAGACATATTTTATGAGTAATGGAGGGAATTAAATTAATGCATGCATTAGCATGGTTCAAGACCTAATTGTTACTCAATTTTTTTTATAAAAAATATCTTTTCTGCCATATTTGTGAAAGATATTTTTGTAAATAATTTTTTAAAAAACAATGCATGTTATTTTTAATACATTAAACTTAACAATGCATATAAAATAATCTCTGCATAATTAATGCAAGCATAACTAATACAAGCATTAATAATAATGCATTATCAATACAGTCTATTTTACCGTATTCTTATAAATCCTACCAAACAATTTACTTTTTTATATAGATCAGTAGTCACACCTCACCAAAAAAAATACATGATAATAACATTAGATATGATATGGGTTGGGCACAAATCTATTGTACCTTTGCAAATTGGATACATATGAAATGAATAGTGTTAATTGAATATAAGGTATAAAATTTCACATTTTCGAATATCCAAAATTTTGTAGTACTAAATCCTATATCCAATTGAAAATTTGTAAATTTTAAAAATAAAATCCAAAATCCAAAAATTCAAACAAAATATTGAAAAGGGAAACTTCCATAGATGTACTATAATAAGAAAATATTTACCATATAGAGCAATAATAATTTTTTTCATTGGACACTTATAATATATCTATAATACAATTTTAATACATATTACACAAAACATTTTATAAAGCACACATATTACAAATTTTATTGATGAATAATACATTTATCACACTTTAATACATTGTGTCAATTTCTTACCAAACAAGCATAATATATTTTAAAACACTTATAATGCAACTATATTGCATGCATAATGCACTTTTAATACATAGTATAGATGTATCATAATATTGCTATAAATAATAATAAATAAACATATCACTAAAATCAGTAGTTATTTATTAAAAAATACATACCCGATTAATTTTTCCTATTGAAAAAGTTCGTAGTTCTATTTGGATTTTGGGTTGACCCAAATCCCCAAATGTGCCCAAACCTGCAAATAATGAATAGAACTTAAATAAGGGTACTAAAAGTGGCTATATTGTGACATTTCTACTCAAGTAATGGACCAAAACTAAATTGGGCCTTTACTAACCGATTCGAAATCAAAACGGGTTATAGATCCTCCGCTAAAACCTCTAAAATCAGGGTTTTACACTCTTCAGTATTCTTCTCCATTTTCCCCTTCTCTCCTCTTTCCCGTTTCTCCGGTGACCCAAAATGACCAAATTCAGGAAATTGAATCGTCCGACGGGACATCGGATGTCCATGCTCAGGTTCCTCTTTTCTTCATAATTACTCGCCTCTATGTACTCTTTGTGTTTCTTCGATAAGTTTATATGATTTCGAATGTGTTTGTTGTAGGACAATGGTGTCACAATTAGTGAAGCACGAGCGGATTGAAACCACTGTTGCTAAGGTAATAGTGGCTTTGTGGACTTACATTTGCAGTTTCATAATTACGGATTTGTATTTTTTTTTTCTGCAATGATATGTGTTTGCTATTGTTTGATTAGCTGGTTAAGTCATAAGGAATGTTTGATATGCGTATTAAAAGGAATTTGTAAATATGTTGTGTTGCAGGGATTTATTTTTTATTAGATTTCATTGATAATACACCATGATAGTGTAGCTAGTATGAAAGAACTAAATGGTGTACTATGTACATTAAGTCACACAAATGGGCGTTTTGGGTAACTGTTCCTTCCTGTATCCATATTTCTAGGCTGCACAGTTGGTAAGTTTCCGCCACGGTGTTAGTTAGTACCAGTTGGATGTTGTAAATTTCATATATCAACAACCATGATTGTGATGGATAATGTAGGTTGTTAGAGGGGGGAGATAGTTGTTTGATTGCTAGCTTTGGACTAGGTAGTCATGATCTAATGTTTAATCATTTGATGTAGCTAATTCCTTTCTTTTGTTTGAAACAATTACACGTTGTTAATCTTTTAAACCTTCTTAGTGTATTTGCCATTGGCTCTCTGTTGAAATAAATATGGATGGGACTTTTAGCCCATGGATCATATTGATAGTTATAGAATCAAAACATCCAATTCTATGGCTGGGTTCGCAATCTTTTTTTTAGTGTTTAAGAAATCTGTTTGGGGGGAATCCTTGGGTCTACTGCAGTATTCGGAACTTGGGAATGATTGGCCAAACCTTCTACTCTTCTCCACTGTTATATACACAATTGCGCTAAGAAGTTAGTTAGTTAGTTAGTTACAAATGATTAGGCTAATCAAGGGCTGTTTATTGAATTCTTTAGTCACTTCCGAAATTCTGTTAGTTTGTTAGACAGTTAGAATCCTTGTGGGAAAAGGATAAAAGGTTCCCTCTGTGTAAATGTTGAAGGCGTGATTGCAATAATATTCTCTCTTCTCTGAATTCCCTCTTCAATTATCTCTGGAGTTTTATCTCCTGCAGTTGTTGTTCATTGATCATATAGACTTGCAGAGCCTTGCTTCTGAATTTAGCATGCACCATCCACTTAAACCAGTCTTAGTTCACATGGCGCATGGCTCGAACCTGTGACCTAAGTCACAAGTCCCTCAACCTTTGCCACTTGAACTAAGCCCAGGGGACATGGATGGGTTCTCTATCTTGTGTTCCCCTTTCTGTATATTGGAATGCCTTTGTGGAGTATTCCGGTAGCCCTTCCTGTATCACCTTTTGGCATCTCGTGGTGAACATTTTTAGTGCTTTCTTTACTTATGTATTTTCTTCAGTTTCCCGAAATTGGTGGTGGAGAAAATTTAGCGTCTGCTGCATTATTTTCATTGTAAAGGGATTCATAACATATGGAAAGACCATTTGTAAGTTGTGATTTGGTTCTGCAGTTAGGATCTTGGCATCTATTAGTCTTTTTCTTATTAGCAAAAAGGTTGTTCTGTTATGATCAAAATCAAGGATATTCGCTCCTCATTAGATGTTTGGGATGCAAGATATGGGAATAGACTACTTCCTTGAATTGGTGTTTATGAACGTGTTTGGTTTTCGGAGGGTCTCATAAGAGATATTCCTTTTTCTAGTATTTGCTGTGTTATCCATAGCATCACAGGTTTTTGTTACTCCGGTCTTTTTGTTGGGAAAGTGGACGTTCCTAAAATGAAAGATTTGCCATGATTGTTGTCCATGGTACACTTCATGCTTGGCACTTGCTGCACTATATACATTGAATGAGGATATCAGGCTTAACTGGTCTATATGTGCGTACATAGCAGGAGTCCGATACATATATGTCGTGGATTGCCCTTCTGCTAGGGCATTGTTGTGGCTATTTATAATGATGAGACAAGTTTGTGTCATAGTTTGAGTGAGTTCTGTACTTGTTTCTACCTTTGTGGTATGATAAAACTATAGAAGGTAATGTTTGTGGATATGTTCTATGCTTGAAACTCTGATGTGTTTGGCTTGATTGGATTGATAGAGTGTTTTAGGACAAAGATATGGTGTCAGCATTAGCATGTTTAGGAGATAGTGGAATCAACTATAGTTAAAGGTGGTCACTGACTACTTGCTGCTTTATGTATTTCGTCTACATTTTTAAGATTGTATATCCACTTCTAATTTTTCAAAAATTTCCTTATAGAAAAACAAAATTTATTCTCTTATTTGAGATTCTCAACCATCTTCAGCATGACAATTTTGATTGCTTTTTAAGACAGCATTAAATGATCTCGAGTGGAATGATGTTTGTGACTCCTTGTTTGAGTTCTCCTATGTTCCTTATAAACTTGTGAGGATCTTGTCCCAGTGTTATCAAAACTGAAAAGCGTAAAGAAAAAAGGTCTCTTGGGAGCTTTAAGCTCAAACCATAAATAACATGCAAGCTTAACTGAAGAAAGGCACAAATAATAACTATAGACACAAATCATAGTATGCAATCAAAAGAATTAAAATCTACAGTAAAAGTGAATATTTATCGTTTATGCTACCATCTTTAAGAGGAAGTCAGTAGGCCATGAAACACACACCTTACCTATAATGAGTGAACTTAAGGAATAAGATAAATCCTTCTGAAGTTTAATGCTTCCTTGAAGTATATCTTGGGTTATTCATACATTAGGGGTGTGTTCGTTATAGAGAAAAACATTCTGTAAAGTTTTTCAATTTTTTCTTTTTTGGCTGGTAAAATTTAAGGAAAATATTTTCTCTAGGAAAGTTAATGAGGAAAATGATTTCCTTAATAGAAGTAGGGAAAACAAGTTTACAAGTGGCATTCCACATGGATTGTGTCCTCCCCAACCACCTCATCTTCACCCGCACCCCATGTAGCCCCCATCCCCACCATCCTGCCCTCACCTTTCATAGTATATGTCTAGATTATATATAAATGATTTTTAGGATAATATTTTTTTGCATACATATCGAACAGGTGAACACAAGAAAATAAGTAAGAAACTCTCTTATTTTTCTAGAAAACATTTTCTAAGAAAACCTTTTCCATGGAAAACATTTTCTTTTGTACCGAACACACCTTAAATTTTTTCTCAGAAGTAACAAAAACATTTTAAAAGCATTTAGAATTTCATTTTGGCAAGCTGCTAGATTCACTGTGTATTTGGGATAATTTATTTATCTGTTTTTCTTATATGAATGCAGGCAAAGGAAGTCAGAAGGTTGGCCGACAATATGGTTCAGTTTGGAAAGGAGGTACAAATATGGATGGAAGATTGAAATTTCTATGTATTTTTTCTTATAATTGATTTCTGAAGTTTTTTGGTGTGTAAAGAATGCTAATATGTCGTTTAAGTCTCAAGAATGTTAATATGTTGTTTTGGTTTCGTTCATCCTTGAAATGCATATCATGACTTCGTTGAAAAGTGAAATAGGAATATACTGCAAGAAAATGTCAATTAATCAGTAATGTCTGTGTACATAGTTTTTTTATTTGATAGATTCTTTATCTAAAATTTCATCACGACCTTCCACTAGAAGTGGCTTAACGATGTCATTTGTTCTACGAAATTAATAGTCGAGCTTCACAGCTAGTTTTTTTTTTTCTGAAACTGGTAACTTAGCTTCACAGCTAGTTTTAGAGAGAACATTTACCTTCTCTCTATGATTTTGAGTCTGCAGTATCTTCTGTGCAGAAGCTGTTAACAGTTTTTCTCTGTCAGAAACCGCTTAGTCTGAGGGATCTAGAGTAGAACTGATTTACTGAGTAATTTAAGCATACTTATGGAAAAATGAAAGGTAAATTGGTTGTATTTATTTCCATTGATTATGAGGTAGCCATCTCTGTCCCTCACTGGTGGGTGCCATGATTTGTGGTGGAAGTAGCAAGCTTGATTATAGTGTCAAGAGATGATGCAGAAAGAAAACTGGCATATTTGGAGTACTGCTTGGTCCGCTAATTTCATTAATGGGCAGGGTCAATAGATTTGATCTCAGATTGGTGGTGAGGTCTTGAAGAGAGCGACCCGACTGAAGGTGTCCAAGTTAGGCGATGCCTCGCTGTGCTGAGTTTAGTAACTAGTGCTTGTAACCCAAGTGAGTGCAATAACGTGGTGGGATTTTATGCATTTCAAAAGGGGATGCCTTGCTAATTCTCAGGTTTCCCTCAAGGTAGAAGCTGAGCAAGCTTTGTAGGAAGGAAGTGGGAGTGTGTCTTTTTTACTGCTTGGTTGATGGTCCTTCAGCACAGGGTGCACGGGATTGAGAAGAAGACAACAGGGGATCATAAATTAATCTAATGTGGGCCCCCCTTGATCTTTTGTGCACGGGACTTTGCTAACAGATTGGGATATATGTGCAGAGGCTTTTTGAATGTGGACCTATTCCTACTGATATATTGAAATTCTTAGTGAAAGATGGTGGCAGTGTTTCGAGGCATGTAGGGAAGAGATGGAGAGTTCTTCTGTAAGGTTGATTTCCTTTGAAGAAAGTTCTGTTTTGGTCCCAAATTTTCAGTATTTTTCCAGAGGATTCAGTTTGAATCAGGACAAATGGAAACTTAAGTTTTGGGGTTTGCTCAATGGTTTTATGAAGTTGTCTTAACCAGTTTATATAAGATGCAGATTACCAGTGAGCACACAAAGCTTAAATGAGAGGAAGTGGTGTTCATTGCCACCGACTTTTTCATGGCAATGAACACCACTTCCTCTGATAAAAACTTCATGTGCTCACTGATAATCTACACCTTATATAAACTGGTTAAGAAGATAAGTAGATTTTTGTCCATGTGTAGAAAATGGGAGTACAGTAGAATTAATGAGGAAGATAGGGAAGTTATCCCAAAATATGAGGAAGATAAGGGAGAATAGGACAGTACCAGGGAATTCTTGTCCAAAATGCCAATTTGAAAAAGTAGTCAACCAAAGGAGAGATGTTACTAATGAGAACAATTTGTGTACACAAAAGCATAGTGGTTTTCACCTTGAGTAACATGTAATGGGTAGTAAGATTCTTTATTTGGTTTTGGTTCGATAGAGTAAAATCACAAAGGCTGGAATTTAAAGAACTGGGTGAAACATTGTAGCCTCTTAGGGTTGTCTCAACTTGGATTAATTACTTTTACTTTAACATTAACAAGGACTGTCTTAACGTGGAATACTATATAACTGAAAGGATTGTTAAATCATTTTCTTGGTTGTAGAATTGTAGTAGTGTTGGTTGGAGCTTAAGCTGATTGACCTTGGCGTTGTTGGTTTCTTTTGTGACCCGAGTTAGAAAATACTCTTGAGGCTAATCTAACTTTTTCTCATGTTTCTTGTTTCAAAATCTCGCTTCAATGACAACCAAAAACAGAATACCTTGTGCATTTCTCATCTGACAAAAAACAAAAAGATGAGATTGAGATGGAATCTGAAGTGCACGTCACTAGTTCAAATATTTCCGCAAATAAATGCTTGGTATTTAAATGGAGAAGGCTAGCAGGTTCATTATCTACCAAGTGTTGAATTGTGTGGCTTCGGGGATTTTTCTGTTATCAAAACATAGTTATTATAAATACGTACGTACTTAATAATAATAATAATAGGAGTAATAAATAATAACTTTTCTGATAAATACCGACAGTTATTTGCTCTGTTTTCTGTCATTTGTTCTCTGAGTAATTGTCCTCTTTTAGGAGCAATGTTTTTTGACTTGTTTATATTTTGGCACCTTTTGAACTATTGCAGGGAACTCTATGTGCTGCAAGACAGGCAGCTGCCTTTGTGCGTGGGGATGATGTCATTCATAAGCTCTTCACTGAATTGGCCTACAGATACAAGTAAACCCCAGACCATCAACTTTCTACTCTATTTTTTGAAATATAGGTTTATGGTTTTCAATATCTTAAAATTCATATGTTACAGAGATAGAGCTGGTGGATACACGAGAATGCTCCGAACTCGCATTCGAGTAGGTGATGCTGCACCAATGGCCTATATAGAGTAAGATTTTCACTTAAACGGATGCATAATCTTTGCTAGAAGATACTTAGAAATGGCTTCCAGATGATTTCGGTACTTATTAACACAAAAAATAGTATGCTGGTTCAAAAGACAGTGTAGGGATGGCTATAATAGGTCGATGTCTGACCAGTTTTGTGTTGTTTTGACAGGTTTATTGATAGAGAAAATGAACTTAGACAATCCAAACCACCAAATCCTCAACCTCCACAGAGACCAGCCATGGATCCCTGGACAAGATCTCGGCTTAGCCGGCAGTTTGCACCACCTAAGGAGGAGAAAATCTCTGACTCTGATAGTTAGTATGAGTTTTTTTCTGGGAAGTGCATTCTAGATGATTGTTTTGTCTTTTCAATTCGTAATGATATATCTGTGTTTTACATATTTGGAGGCCTACATGTAGGTGTAATGAAAATAATGTTTCATTCAACAGTACTAGGCGTGGTGGGTGATAAATTGAACTGGTTTTAAGCTTCTGTGTTTTCCACCCTGCCTTGTACTCTAGTTGATCAATACATATGAGTCGTCCAGAAGCTTTTTGACTTGTGTTTTAGAAACCCCATGCATCACCCAGCGGACACTGTTTGCATAAAATTCTATGTGTGCTACTATCGCGGTCAAGTCCTACTCTTTTTGAGGCCGGTACCAGGCTCCTTGATAACCTTTCCACATGGTTGATAGACGAGAGGTTTGTGTGGGAAATCTGTGAATGAAGTACTTGTGGGATGATTATTTATTTTTGTTTTCATCATTTAATCCTTTTCTAGTAAAAGACTTTCTATGAAAATATATTTTCATGAAAAATAACTGCCTTAATATTGAATTGTCTATCCAAGGCAGAAGAATATTTCCTTGTATTAGAGGTAGGGAATTATTTACTCTTGCTCTTATTCATGTTTTATTTATCAGCTTTGTTACCCAAGGATAATCAAGATTTACTAATTTTTTTTGTCCTTGGTGAAATGCTACATTAGGATGGTTTATAAATTCTAATTTAGTTCTACGTACAAGTGGGGTGTCATTTTTCAGTTAAACCATAGTCTTAAGTTAATTAGTTTACTAGTTGTTGAAAGTATTTGATGCAAAGAAACAAATAAGATAATTGATAAGCACTAGCTTCTTAATATTGTAGTGCCCACTTATTTATATCTATTGTGATTCTATTCATTTTTTTGTTCGATATTAGTATATTAACCTGACTGTCCGGTAAAATCTTCTTCAACAAAGATAACTCTGTATTTAGTGGGACTTGAACTTGAAATTTTTAATTAAAGATGAATAAGTACTTACCGCTCTACTATAATTCTTGTCGGTGATTCTGTCACTTTAAAGACACCTATCACTTCTGTCAATGAAATGAATTTTTATTCAATCCTCAATCTAATTTTTAAGAGTTTTTTTTTTTCTAATTCAAATGTTTTCAAGACTAGTATCAACGTGAGGATGAATCCAAGATCATACTTTCTCTATCTATTTTTACTTATTCATATTAATTGATATAGTTTAATTGGATATGAAATAATTCAGAATCAATAGTTAATGTTAAGAGTAAAACATGAAAAATCAAATTTGTTTTTTCTTGATATGCTAAAATGGATAAATAAAAATTATTTTTTAATATAATAAACAAGTAAAAGTATATTGAAAAAGTATTTTTATAAATAAAAAAAATTAGTTAGGATCTAGAAGACTAGGATAACCATAATAAAGTAAAATACGTATATTATCCGAACCTTTTTCTCCCTTCCAAATATTATCCAAACTTTACCTAGGTCATTAAATTGATTTATTCAAGAAGATAAAATATTCCATTCAATCCGAACAGGGAACATATTCGTACGAAGTCACGTGATAAGGTGATTTATCAAAGGTAGCTAGCAAGATTGAATGAAGTTCATGCACAAATACTATTAAATTTTATACTTTTCAACTATCTTGATTACTATAAATTTGTTTGATTTTTTTAAAGATATGAAGTAATAAGAAAATTATCTTTTTTATGTTGCTTAGAGACTCTCAAGGACTCCTGATATGGGTATGTGATGCCTTCATATGGATTGACACTAGATTCGGGGTGACTCATGGATAAGGCTAACAAAATTTTGATGGTAATTTTTATGATTTTATTTTCTCTAAGATAATATTTAAGATTAAGAAAAAATATTACCTAATTTTAATAAAAAAATTTACAATTTTAAACTAAATTATTTAAATCTTTATATTCATAAATAAAGTTTTTTACAATAATATCTAACGTAATGTATTGAAGAAACATGACTAACATCTTACTAATTTTAAGAGTTTCTTAATATTATAAATAATATTATCTTTATATGAACTAAAAGGCTTTATATCCATTGAAAAATTACGATAAAATAATAAATATAAAATAAAAAAAAGGCTACATTAATATTTTTTAATAAGTACATATACTTAAGATCTCATATTAAAATTTAATTTTTAATCATTAATTTTTTTGATATGCTTTTAAATCATTAATTTTTTTGATATGCTCTTGTTTGTATTTTAGAGCTCTAAAGGTGCATAAGTAATAATATTGATATTAAAAATTTATTTAAATAATACAATTTCTTAAAGATGGTAAATTGCCTGTAATTTCTGGATTTTAATATCTCTTTGATCCGTATTATTAAGAAAGCTGTTAAAATTTGGTAAATATTGTATAGACATTCTAACTATGGGTAGAGTATATATTTAAATATATGAAGTATGGTAAAGTATATATTTAGACATTATAGGTATTTTATTTTCTTTTGCTTCTTAACTTCTGGTGTATAAATATGGTTGTAGTCTCTTTTATTCATTGATGAATAGAATTATTAATTCTCCAAATTTTCTTGTGTTTCTCTATCTCATTTTGTAACATGGTATCAGAGGCTGCTCGGATTTTTGAAATCCATATTCACTATTCTATTTTTCTCATGATATTTTGTTGATAGCAATTACTACTTCATCACTTTGTTGGGTCTCTTATGTCTTTCAGTTTTGTCTTCTTTTTTTTTTGGTTTGTTGATGTTAATAAATTGAGCGAATATCATGGAGAAGAATGATATTTCTCAACCTATTTTCGTTGTTCTCAATGGATCTAACTATCGTCATTGGTGTGAGGCAATGCGTAGTTTTTTGAAAAGGAGAAAGTTGTGGCGATATGTCACAGGTGATTCAACCTGTCCAAAGCAAACTGAGACTGAAACAAATGAAAAATTTGTTGATCGTTTAGATGATTGGGATAGCCAAAATCATCAAATTATTACATGGCTTTGAAATACTTCTGTTCCAAGTATTCACCTCCAATTTGGACAATTCGACACCGCAAAAGAGGTATGGGATCATCTCTCTCAACGATATACTACTTATGATCTTTCTCATCGTTTTTAGTTGATGAAGGAGATAACCATCTTGAAACAAGAAAAGGGAGAACCTGTCTATGAATTTCTCTCGAAGATGGAATCCATCTGGAATCAATTAACCTTGACTGAACCCGTTCTTAGAAATTCTGATGCTGCTGCTAAATTTTTAGCTTACCGCAACAATGATAAATTGATTCAATTTTTGATGGCTCTTGCGATGATTATGAACCAACACGGGTTGCATTGCTTAACCAACAACCTTTGCCAACTCTTGAAGATGCTCTTCCTCGCCTAAAATCTGAAGAAACTCGTTTGGATCTTATGCGACTAGTGGATAACTCAGTCTTTGCAGCCACTAACAGAATTGGTGCCAAATTTTATCGAAATTGTCGTCAAATTGGTCATGCCTTACATTACTGCCCAGTTATTGAATGTAATAATGTAAGAAGAAGGGACATATATCTAGGAATTGTCCTCTAATTTGCAGGTGATGTAAAAAGGAAGATCACTTGATTGAGAATTGTCCTACTCGTCCTCAGAAGAAAAATCAATCTCTTTTGAATCGGTTATCAAATCTAATTCTTGCAGTAACCAACAATTCTGGAACTTCATTAATTGACCTTCAAGCTCTCATTAGTCAACTCCTTTCTCCAACTAGTAACAATCCTGCAACTCTAGTTACTCCTTTAGGTAATTCATCTTGGTACTTTGATTCAGCATTTTGTAATCACATGACGTATTCTTTCAAGATTTTTTCTGACCTGGCTACAATTCCTAGCCCATCATCTATTCATACTGCTGATGGATCTAATATGAATGTTAGTCATAAAAGATCTATTTCTTCATCAAATCTCTCTTTGCCTGATACTTTCCTTATTTCGAGTTTAAATTTTAATCTTATCTCTATTAGACAATTATGTAATTTGGGATATGATGCAATTTTTTCTTCTCGTGGTTGTTGAGTGCAAGACCTTCAGATGGGACAAATCATTGGGAAAGGTCGTAAAGTTGGGCGTATGTTTGAACTCACTAGTCTTCATATTCCCCAATCATCTCCCGTGTCTTGATTATGTGTTGTTTCTTCTAGTGTTCCTTTGTCATTATGGCATCAGCGTTTTTGTCATTATTCTTTGAGTAAACTTCGTTCTTTAGTTTCTAGTGGGTTTTTAGGTAATGTTAATGAGAAAAGTTTGGATTGTATTGCATGTAAACAGGCCAAACAACATGCTTTAACTTTTAATAAAAATCCTTCTATTTCAAAGTTTCCTTTTGATTTAATACATTCTGATGTTTGGGGATCTTCCCCTGCACCAAGCATGATTGGATCACGATACTTTGTCATTTTTATCAATGAGTTTTTCCGATTCACATAGATATATCTTATGAAAGATCGCTCGAAACTACCTCAAATCTATATTAATTTTGCCAATATGGTTAAAACTCAATTTGGTAAAATTATCAAAGTTTTTCGGCGGGACAATGCCATGGAATATCTTGATTCTAAATTTTTCAATTTCTTATCTGTAAATGGTACACTTTCTGAATTCTTTTGTCTCAGTACCTCCCAACAAAATGGACGAGCTGAACGTAAGCATAGGCAAATTCTTGATTCTGTTCGGGCCATCTGTAACATCTCGAAATTGGAACTAGCTAGGAAAAAGGTAAGAATTTGGAAATAGTGATTTTTGGAAAGAACTGAAATCTGGAAAATTTGTTTAAGTTAAAAGTGAGTTTTTGGTCAAATTAAAACGATCATAACTCCTAGCTCAGTATGAGTTAGGTGTACTTCCAGATATGGTTGGAATGATCTTTCCAACGCCGCCGATTTCGCACCATTCCGAGTTCGTATAAGTAAGTTATCCCCTTTGGAAGTTGGGCAGTTGGAATAAGGAAATGTCTAATCCGGATTTTAGAAGGGCGATTTAGTCTTTTCCTTACCTAATTACTCTAATTCGTTTTAGAAGATTAATTGGGATAAAACCAGACTTTATTCAGTTTAGAAAAATTAGAATTTACGCTAGGGCTTGGAGAGAAGAAGAAAGAAGAGAAAAGAGGAGAGAAATCAAGAGATCGACAAGAACGTTCAAGCCTTGCGAGTGGAATTCGTCGGGGGTGATCCCTACAAGGTATGTGAGATCACATAGTGTTAGGTTAGTTCACCCACACGCCAATTTGTTTCAATTCAGCGAATTTAAATTGTTTGAATGCAAAGAAAGTGAGTTCTTGAAGAACATTGTTGAAAATTCGTTGAGTTTTTGATGGTTGTGTTGTTGAATTCTCTTGTTGATTTGATTCGTGTTTCCGGGTGGATTTTCGAGTTAAATCTGTTGTATGTTGAGGGTACTATTGATCCTAAATATTTGGGGAAACAACCATGGAAGTTAGGAGGGTTTAGTGATGAAAAACGGAGAAGAAAAATCATCAAAAACCTGGGGAAGGGGGTGGAGCGTCGCGCCAGCCAGCGCGCCCCAAAAGGGGCTCTGAAGTTTACCCCTTGGGGTGACGCGCCAGCCAGTGCACCCCAGCAGCTTCTCTGACATTTGAGGGTTGGCGCCCCGCGCCTCTCAGAGCGCCAGGGACGCCAGTTCTCCCTATTCTTCCCCCACCTTTTCGTACTAGTTCCTAAGTGATGTACCTATGTTTCCTAGTTGATTCTAACACTCTAAGGTATATCTAAACATCATGAAATCATCCATAAACATGAGATCATGAACCTTGAATCCATAATCCAATTCGAGGAAAGTTAAGATCAAAGTTATAGAAGCTAAGAGTCAAAGTCTAGAAGTTAAGAAGCAAGTCAAAGCAAAGTTTCTTAAAGTTTTCAAGAGTCTTTAACAAACGTTTTACCTTCGTTTTAAGGCTCAAGTTTTAAGTTAAGCAAAGAGTAAACTTGAAGTTCATTTTCTTCAAAAGTATATGGGGACTAAGTATTCCCAAATAAAATGTTTTCACATTTAAATAAGAACGGAAACTGAGATTTCCAAAGAGCCTTTGGGCTAGTTTTCAGAAAAAGTAATCGCTTTCTAAATGAAGCAAGAGGGGAAACTTTGATTTCCAAGATAGCATTTGAGCTAAGTTTTTGAGCACTAATCTCAAATCACAGAATAAGTATGTTTTTAAAACATAAGAGGCAGTATATCTTGAGAGTAGTATTGAGCACCGAATTGGGGATGAGCATGAGTTTAGATAACTCACGTCACCATAGAATCATGTAGCCACCATGGGTAGAAAATGATCATACTTTTTAGATGAATCATTTACGCAATAGACTAGTGGATCCATTAGGCAGTTCAGGTTTTATACATTTGGCCGGGTATAGGATGCGCTGGCAGCGTGAGGTAGATCGTTGTATCATCACTATAGCTCTTATGTGATGGTTGTCGGTTAGAGAAACTCCTACATAAGTTATTGTATTTTTATATACATCAGTTTACTGTATTTTTACATACATTTCAGAGTTATGTTGTATCCTTGTACATATACAGAGTTGACATCATGTTTTAAAACGGCTTTTCTTTATATTGCACTTGTTTAAACTGCTTTATATTGAAATTAGTTCAGTTAAGTATGCATGAGTTGAGAAGAACCCAGGCAAGTGTTTATTTCAGATTCTCTTTCCAGCCTATGTTGTTTTAACATTCCAACTCGCATACTCGTACATTCAATATACTGATACCAGTTGGCCTGCATCTTATTATGATGTAGACACAGGTAACTAGGATCGGCATTCCAGCGCACCGTTGATCCAGTGAGCAGTTTAGAGTCAGTCGGTGAGCCTCCTTGCATTCCGGAGGATCTATTTTCATTTCTTTCTAGTTAGTTCATTAGGATGTTGTGGGGTTTATCCCAACATCCATCTTAGTTGTTTTAGAGGCTTCATAGACAGTCAGATGTTAGTCTTTTGAGTCATTTCATTATCATTTCTTATTGTTAAGACTTGGGTTGCCACTTTTGGCCAAGTTGAGTGTTTAATCTTTAAAACATTCTCAATTATTTTATTATCCAGTTCAGTTAAGTTCATTGATCATTATAGATATAAATATTGTCTTCCACTGAGTTAAGTAAGTCAGGCCAAGGGTTCGGTTAGGACCAACAATGGTTTTCGAGTGCCAGTCCCGCCCAGGGTGTAGGCTCGGGGCGTGACACCATGATTATTTATTCATCATGCCCTGAGCGCTTTTGGGGTGAAGCAACTCTTACTGCAGTGTTTACTATCAATAGACTCCCATCTTCTGTTCTTGGAAACATGTCTCCTTATGAACGTCTTTACAAGGTAGCTCTTGACTACACATTACTTAAAGTATTTGGCTCTGCTTGTTTTGTTCTTCTTCAACCACATGAACACACAAAATAAGAACCTCGTGCTCAAGTTTGTTTCTTTCTAGGATATGGGATAGAACATAAATGTTACTGTTGTTGGGATCTTGTGTTAAATCGTATTCGTATTTCTCGACATGTTATTTTTTGGGAACATATTAAATTTTCCTCATTGTCAAAGTTTGAGTCTATTCCATCAAGTGAAGTGACATTTTTTCTAATCTTTGTGTTGAGCTTTTTTAAAGTGATCTCAATGCATGTTCATCTAGTGAGTTAGACATTGCACCCAACAGTTCACCTATTTCCCTTGATGCAGGTCCATCTGATGGTCCAGTTCATGAAAATAGTACAACATCCAATTCTCATGATCAATCTCCAATTGATAGGTCCACTCTTGATATGAATGTTGATTCCGAGGTACCCTTATCTTCTCTTCTTCATGATAACACTTCATCTATTCGTCCAGAAAGAAAAAAAAATCCTCCTAGTTATCTTCGTGCTTATCAATATTATTGTATCATGCTTAATTTACATAAGTCTGGTACATACAAAGAGGCATCCAGTGATCCTTGTTAGCAGCAATCTATGAAAGAAGAGTTGTAGGTCTTTGAAAAAACTCATACTTAGGACTTAGTTGACCTTCCTTTTGATAAAACTCTTGTTGATTGCAAATGGATCTATAAGATCAAGACACGATTTGATGGCTCTGTTGAAAGATATAAGGCTCGATTAGTTGCTCGAGGATTCACCCAAGAGTGTGGAATTGATTATGAGGAGACCTTTGCTTCAGTAGCTCATGTTACCTCTGTCTGTACCCTTTTTTCTATTGCAGCAGCTAAACGGTGGGGACTTTCTCAAATGGATGTTAAAAATGCTTTTCTTAATGGAGATTTGGAGGAAAAGGTTTATATGAAACCTCCACTAGGATACAATTGTCCTCCAAATAAAGTATGTCCTCTTTGTTGTGCATTATATGGTTTGAAACAAGCTTCACAAGCTTGGTATGCAAAGTTTAGTTCAACATTGAGCAAATTGGGATTCTCTTCTAACCCACATGATACTGCTCTTTTTGTATGCAAGACAACACAAGGTATTATTCTTTTGATTCTTTATGTGGATGATATGATTATTACTGGTGATGATACTGCTGATATTTTCGAGGTTAAAGAATTTTTTAATACTAATTTTGAGATGAAAGATTTGGGGTCTCTCAACTATTTCTTAGTCATCGAAGTTCTCACATCTAATAATGGGATTTCTCTATCTCAAGTTAAGTATGCTACTGATTTGTTATCAAAAACAGGTATTAGCGATAATAAAATTGAGAGCACACCTCTTGAGCCTAATGTGCGGTTTTCTCTAACCGATGGTACTTTATTATCTAATGTCACTCTTTATCGAACACTTGTAGGTAGTCTTATCTATCTGACAGTTACTCGTCCAGATATTGCTTATGATGTTCACATAGTTAGTCAATTCATGGCTGCACCTCGCTCTACTCATTATGCTGTTGTTCGGTGAATTCTTCGTTATGTCAAAAGTACTATGTTCCATGGACTTCACTTTTCAGCCAATTCTTCTCTTGAATTAAAAGCATATGCTCATGCTAATTGGGGACGTGATCCCATTGATAGATGTTTTACTACTGGTTATTGTATTTTTCTAGGAGATTCTCTTATATCGTGGAGAAGCAAGAAACAAACCTTAGCATCCCGATCAAGTACTGAATCAGAATATCGCGCACTTGCTGATACTACTGTTGAGATATTGTGGCTTTGTTGGTTATTGGCTGACATAAGTGTTCCTTAGTCTCCTGCCACTACTCTTTATTGTGATAATCGTAGTGCCATTCAGATTGCTCATAATAATGTATTTCATGAGCGTACAAAGCATATTGAGATTGATTGTCATTTTACTCGTCAGCACATTGATCTTGGTGCCATTCGATTAGCTTCTGTTGGGTCCTTAGATCAACCAGTTGATGTTTTCACCAAGCCTCATCTTCCTAGACGTTTCCAAGTTCTGGTGGCCAAACTCAATCTGATTTCTTCTAAACCATCTTAAATTTGAGGGGATGTTAAAATTTGGTAAATATTGTATAGACATTCTAAATATGGGTAGAGTATATATTTAAATTTATTAAGTATGGTAAAGTATGTTTTTAGACATTCTAGGTATTTTATTTCCTTTTGTTTCTTAACTTCTTGTGTATAAATATGGTTGTAGTCTCTTTTATTCATTGATGAATAGAATTATTAATTCTCCAAATTTTCTTGTGTTTCTCTGTCTCGTTTTGTAACAAAAGCAATGACTCATGGTTAAAATCCGTGTGAAATATCTCTATTTTAGGTCAAGAATCGTCTCCTTCCATCAGTGAAGGATTAGGGCTTTATGGAGGGGGAAAAGGTTACGAATTGGGGGAAAATTATCAGATTGTGAATTCAAATTAAATTTTGAATTTCTTTTTCAAGCACAAAAATATGCTCGATTGATTCCCACAACTCCAGTACGCGTGACCTCATCTTCGTCGTCGACAAACTAGTACATCCGTACAAGAACCCAACAGCGTCCCTCGTCCTTGCTCCCATGAGATTGCGTCATGTAGAGCACGTCCAGTTCGTCCAACTTAGAGAATTCAGACCGATCTGGGGACTATTTCTCATAATGTCAATGTATTTATGATTTATTTGTTCAAAAATTAATTTACGTTAAGTTATTTGTGTAAAATCAAATATTTTTTAAATTTATTATTTGTAACAATATTGTCAAGAAATTATTGGTTATGTAAATGTTGATAAATTATTTGATATATAAGACGTTTGATTGCACGAAAATTGTTCTACAGAACAATTGGTTATTAATATTTTTTTTAAGTCCCATCAAGATACTAACAACTTCTAAAGCAAGTAACTCAATATATAAAGAATATGTGTTTTTCATTAGAAACGAATCAATAATGTTGAAGGCAAGGTTACTTGCATGATAATTTATGAAATATTTTACTAAGGTATTGCCGATTTCAATAATTGAGAAGTTACACAAAAATGAAACTTGTCATTTATAGTTTTAAATTTGTCGTTTTCAAAATATAAAGTGATGTTTTCAGTAAGGGAGTAAAATATACATGGTACTCTTTTTCTTTAGCAAATGTTTTCGTTCACTGAATTTTTCTAGCTAGATTTTTAACGAGGCAACAAGCAATGCATATGCATATTTCACGATATGCATACTCTTTTTTTTTTGTTTTTACTAAAAATTTTCTTATGAATTTTAACGAGTCACATAATCTATGGACATTAAAAAGGGAGTGTCATAAAATATATTATTTTAAATGTCCACTAAGTGTAATCTCAATTGTACTCTTAATTATATGTAGTAATACTCACAAGTCACACCTACACCACCTTCTCATCACACTTCAATAATCATTTACACATTTTCAAAAATTAATGTCATATTTATGATACCTTTTGATATTTCTTTATGTAGTCCTATAATTTGTAAATATAAATATTTGTGAGAATCATATTATACGTATTTAAAGATTTGAAAAACACTTGAATACATTTAAAAGAAAGGGGAAAAAAGCTTCTTCTTATACTCTATGTACTTTATCTACATTTTTTGTCTTATATTTCTTTAAATTCTATAACAAATCCAAATAAATTATGAAACTTGGACGGTAAATTTACCAAGTTACAAGTAATGAGATTAAATTATCTATTTGCAAAACTCAAAAGGGAAACAAGATTATTGTTTTGATGACATCCTACTTTTGAGGGATCTTAAATTAATTAAAATATTTGGAATCCAATAATGGAGATCAAACTCAATCATTTCATTCTCAAAAAGATGAGCCTAAATTAAACTTACGTCAAAGATTATATCCTCTTTATTATTTAAAGGGAAAAAAACGATATTGTTTCAAAAACAAAATAAAATAAATGAATGGTAATCCTAGACATCATGTTGAATTTGATGTGAGATTGACGGAGACATGTTTCCAAATATTGACACGTGTCATCTAATATTTACTCCCTAAATAATGAATGACACATAGAAAAGGCTCATCCTCATCCTAAGAAGTATCGAATTGGTGTTGCTAACCTGAGTCGTGGTACGATGGTCGATGTCAGAACTATTTTATGCTTTTAAATTATAGTTTTGAGTTTTGATATATATGGAGAAAATTCGATTAGAAATGTTTTTCTAGAAAGATCATGCAGTGCGTGATCGAAATTTTATTGAGACTCTAACACGGACATTAAATACAAAATGAAAAATTGATTAAAAAAAATTAATATCGCATAAATTAGGATAGATGATATAATAACTAGTGGCATTTGAACCGTGCCAAACTTGGTCCCAAGCCAATATATTTTTTATTTTTATAACATCAACTCAATATATTTTAAAACAATATTAAAGTAGAAAAAAATATTTAAAAGTTAGAAGAGAATATTTTTATGAATTTATATTTTAGATTTTAAATTTTTTTGAACTTTGATATCAATTGTTTCCATTTTTTTTGTTGCGTACTGATCCATAGTTTTTCATACTTGGTAGTCATTGAATTTTCTGACAGCCATGTGGCGTTTTCTTTTAAAAAAATTATTCATTTGTTTACAATAATTTTTTGTAAAACTGAAAATACTAAAAGTACCACTTTTATATTTATTTAAAATAAAAGCAAAATGAACCATTCTAAATTTTAATTAAACTTGTTAGAATGTTGGAATTGAAGATTTTATTTTAGTTAGTTATATAGAAAGATGCATTCTTTTTTAAATAAGTAAAAAAAATAAAAATAAGACTCATGAATTAAGACATAGAAGACCCGTTTGGTAGGAGGTATTAATCAAAATAGTCCATGGATTAAAATTTAGTCCAACAAAAACATTGTTTGGTTACTTTATTTAATCTAATCCATGGATTAGTTATACATCATACAAGGTCTTATTTTATCCCTTGAAAAGGGAGGGATAACTAATCCAAGGTTTAACAATCCTTGAATAAGACCCCTAAATGACTAAACTATCCCCACATCTTTTTTCCTCTTTTTTTTTTTTTTTGTTTTTGTAATTTAATGTTCTTTTTTTTATTATTTATATGAGAATATTTATAAATTCTCACAAACTAATATTCTCTTAAATTCACCAAATTCGTTCCATGTGATTTGATGATTT
>JAJOOR010020116.1:0-22237 GCA_036250505.1 Solanum acaule | reverse complement strand
ACAAGTAGAACCTAGGGTTACTTATGTGATTACTCTATTATGATGCAATGACCTTGGTATTGACTATGCATGAGTATTATGTCTTGTAATGAGTGATACATGCATTATTACTATGTTTGGAGAATATGCTTTGTTGATGTGTTACCTTTGTGCTTTGATGAACTATATGTGAGTTGTTTATGACTTATGTTCTCCAACTCTTTTAAGGATGATGTTCAAAAGTCCATAGCATGGTTTTAAATGAAATGTCCCTTTTAAGTATGTTTTAATGGTTTTTATGCATGGCTTCCATACTTAGTACGTGTGTTGTACTAACCCATATTTCTTCTACATTTTTACAAAGTGTAGGGTTTAGTGATGTGATGTCTTATGCTTGGAAGTTCGGTTTCTAAGGAGCTTGGAAATGAAGATTTGGGGAGTACTCATAGTTTTGAGGATGAACCTACCTCGTACACTTATGTCTTTATGTTTTATGTCTTTAGACTTGTGTAAGGGTCGTGTCCCTAGTAATTATTATGTAAGGGCCGTGTCGCTAAGTTGTTATGAAAGAGTTGTTATTGTAAATGTTATAGATGGTTTGAGACGTAGTGTCATAGACTCTCTCCTATTTCGTATAGTCTTCGATTGTAAAGAAAAGTTTAAAATTTTCTGCTATTTTCATATGCTTTAATGTTCATGATATGCTAAGGGCTTGTATAAGACCTCCGAGAGGTCGAGTACACCGTGTTACGACTATGGGGTGCTCTCGGGTCGTTACACTTAGTTTGGATTGTAGCTTGAAAGGCACCTTCCAATACATTTGTGACTAAAGGTGAATGTTCCCTTCTTTATGAGAAGTAAGCTAAGGATGAGATCAAAAGATTATAAAGATGAATGAGGACCTAAAGTGACTTGCTTAGCATGGGTGGGATTATGGGGTCTTATCTATGCATTGCACAAGCTTGCCTTGCGGTGGCTTATGATATGTATCTGTTATGTCATGTTAAACTAGATGCATTGATTATGCCTATGACAATGTTGTTATCTTTTATTCTTATAGCCTATCTCTCATGATGATGTCTATTATACTTATGACTTACGTTATTGTCTCGTATGAATGTGGTATACCAAAGTCTCTTATATGCTTATGTTGATGATTTATGCAAGCCATCATATTTAGTACATTATTGTACTAAAACATACTTTTTCCTACATTCTTATCAAATTTAGGGTTTGGCAATATTGACTTCCATCCACGTGGTTAGGTTCATAGTAGATCAAAAAGAGAAGTTTTGGTGAGTCCTCATAGCATCGAGGACTTGATCACCTTTTTCGTTTATGTTAGAACTATTGTATGGGTTGTGTCCCAAGAGTTATTCAAAGTTTTTTTAGATGGTTTTAGACAAATTTTAAGGACTTCCACGTCGTTTTTGTGAGACTTCAATTGTAATGAAAAAAATTTATAATTCTGTACTTTTCTATAATCTTATGTTGTGATATGCTAAGTGGCTTACATTGAGTCCTTCGGGGTTATATGTGCCATGTTACATCTAGGGTGTACCCCTGGGTCGTGACAAACTTGGTAATCAGAGAACAAGGTTTAGAATGGTTCTAGGATGTCTCAAACCATGTCTAGTAGAGTCTTGTTTACAAATGTGAAGCGCGCCACATTTATGAATAGGAGGCTATTGGATGTTTATGAAACTTCACTTCTTCATTTTCTAAGTCGTGCCATAAAGTTTATCTCTATTAGGTGTTTCTCCTAATTTGTGCCCAATTGTTTTCAGGAAATGACTTCTACAAGGGCTAACGTTAGAAGGAATAAGGAAGACAATGTGGATAATGAAGTTCCTCGTCAAGCTCCAATTGACCCTTTGGCTGTGAATGTGACTAATGAAAAGTTTAGGTTTGGTTTTCAACTGTTGACTCAGGCCGGGAAAGAAACTCTGGAATTTTTTGGGTCAAAGATAGAGGAAGATCCTCAAGAGTTTATAGATAAGGTCTCTAAGGTGTTGGACCTTGTGGGAGCGACTTCGGTAAAGAAGGTGGAATTAGCCTCTTACCAATTGAGGGATGTTGCACAAATATGGTATGATCAATGGAAAGAGGATAGACCTGTAGGAATGGGTCCCATAGAGTGGGAAGGGTTCAAGTGTGCCTTTCTAGATGGGTTCTTCCCTTTAGAAATGATAAAAGCTTTAGCGCTTGAGTTCATTAACCTTAGGTAAGGTAATATGAGCGTTAAGGAATATGCATTGAGGTTCACCCAATTGTCTAAGTATGCTCCAATTCTAGTGTCCGATCCTACGTCGGGAATGAGTAAGTTTATGTCAGGTGTGTCCGATTTAGTAGTGAAAGAATGTCGTACATCCATGGTCGATCATTATATGAATATTACTCGTCTTATAGATTATGCTCAACAAATTGAGGAAAAGAAACTAGAAGGGAGAGGTAGGGAGAAAAAGAGGTCTTGAAATGAGGATGGTGATTTCTCTCATGTGAAGTCCTCCGGTCAAGATTACTCCAATGCTCGTAAGAATAGTAAAGATACAGTGTCAAACCCTAAATCACAAGGAATTAGTAGTGAGTTCCTATTGCCTTTTTGTGCTAGGAGTGATAGGAAACATGTGGGTAAATGCGTAGCGGGTTCCAATGTTTGTTTTGGTTGTGGTGAGTTGGTCCACAAGACAAGGCATTGGCGTAATGTTTCTACAAATGAAGGGGATAGTCTGCGTAGGTCTCAACCCTACCCTTCATCCAGTCCAAGTGGTCCGGGTGCGAATGCTCCAAAGCAAATTAGGTTCTATGCTTTCCAAGCTAGAGGTTAACTAGAGTGTCCTCCAAATATGGCTCCCGATATGTGTTTTATGCTTATTTAGATTCCGGTGTTGCTTGTCTTTTGTGACTTGATAGACTTTGTATGATAGACTTTGATGTTTCCTTTGGTTTGGATGGGTTGCATTAGGGTTATGTTATTTGTTGGTAGAACTCAACTTAGTCATGATGAGTTTTGGGGTGTGTGGATAGATTTTGTGAATATGGTGTTTAGGTAATGCCTAAATATGCTGAGTGAGTAGACTCCTCTAAGAAGGGTAGAAGTGTAATTAACCATGGTTTAGAATCATCTTGTATGATGGATGTGAAGACTTAGTGAGGACTTGCTCCGACCCTAGAATTAAAAGAATTGATGCTTAAATGAGTCTGTATAGGCTAACTCCCAAGGGGGAGATAGTGTGCTTATATAGCAAGGTTGTTGAGTGTTCTTGATGTTCATGATTTGGATTGGCTTGAAATTCTCACCTTGAGAGGTGTAGTGAGTTTGGGAAGTTTAGTCCCAGTTTTGTAGGCTCATATTAGCTCTTGAGTGGAGTTAGTAAGGTTGCTTGTGAACTAGAGTTTCTTAATATGTGGCATCGATGTACCCGGTTTTCCATGTCTCTTGGATATAAAAGGGTGTTGGATATCTGACATTCATAAATTCCTTAAGAAGAGTTTGGAGTTAATGATAATTTCTCTAATTTAGATATACCTGTAAGGATCTTAGACCAGCAGGTTAAGAGATAGAAGAACGAGGAAGTTGTTTCCATGAAGTTGTAAAAAGTGGTCTTTAGTGAGTGTTTTGGTTGAGAGTGCTACTTGGGAGGCCAAGGGCCAATAAGAAGACCCGATATGCTCATCTTTTTTCCTTGTATTCCGCCTCTAGCATTAAGATTATGAGTTCCTCATAATTTGTTGTTTATGTGAAGTCATGTGGGTTATAGATGTTTCCATGATTTCCTTATGTTATGCATGTGCATGAAAACATGTGTTTTGAAAGAAAATGAAGTTGTTTGATTAATTTTCCTCATGATGAAGTGCATTGAGTAGAATTTCCTATAGACTTAATGAGATGAATTGATGAACATGTCCTAGCTTGGAGTTGAGAGATTCCTCCTTGGATTTATGTTATGAGTATAGATTGGATATAGGCTCCATGAGATGACTTGTCGAACATGCTATACTGGTGTTTTTTTGAAAATATGTTGCATAAGGGCTCCATGATATTGTGTTGAGCATGCTTTTCATTGGAGAATGTAGTTCCTCCTATAGATATGAGAAATGTTGAATTCCATGCATTTTTGGGTTGATGTTTCCGCCTTAGAATTGTGCATTATTTCAATGTTGCATGCATGATGGGCTGCTAGTCTTGAGTCTTCACTTCCGTAAGGGTGTATAGATCGTCATTCGAGGATGAATGTCCCCAAGGGGGAGATATTATAACACCCCATAGTCTAGTAAACCTTCTAGGGCTAAGTTTGAGGGAAACAAGTCATGACTAGAGGGCATAAGCCAAGGCCAAGGGGCAAGGGTAAAGGAAAGAGTCAAGGCTGCCCCAAGCATGTCATGGCACTACCCATGACCACAATAGCCTTCACAGCTTGTGGTTCACCCCCTTGGGGTGAGCCAGTAAGCCCGTCAAAGCTGCCCAAGTTGGCCTCCTCCACACAAGCCACTTCACGGCTCGTGAAGGCCTAGACGGCTCGTGGGAGTGGCCCTGGACATGCCTTGAACGTAGGAGAGGCCAAGACATAGTGGCTTAGCAACTTCCCAAGGATCACGTTTAGGACTACAACTCGTTGAAGGGACAATAGTTCGTGGAGCCTACCGTGGTGCGTGGGAGCAGGCTACCTAATGAAGGGTAATTTCGGAAAATCTTTTTTATGTTAGTTTTAAGTGAGGTCATTTATTATATTCTTAGTACACCTATATAAGCTATTTTAACCCTTCAAACTCCCCAATTAAGTCATTTATTCCAAAACCCAAAGAAGAAGAAGAAGAAGAAGGAGAAGAAGAAGAGGAAGAAGAAGAAGCAGAAGGAAGAAGAAGAAAAAGAAGGAGAAGAAGGAAGAATAAGAAGAATAAGGAGAAGAAGGATAAGAAGAAGAAGGACAAGGAGAAGGAGAAGAAGGAAGAATGAGAAGGAGGAGGATGAGGAGGAGGACGAGAAGGAGAAGGAGAATGAGAAGAAGAAGAAGAAGAAGGAAGAGAAGGAGGAGAAGACATAGAAGACGGAGAAGAAGGAGAAGAGGAGAAGGAGGAGAATGAGGAGAAGGAGAAGAAGTAGAAGAAGGACAATAAGGAGAAGGAGAAGGTGAAGAAGGAGGAGGAGGAGGACGATGACGAGGAGGAGAAGGAGAAGGAGGAGGATAAGAAGAGGAACAAAAAGAAGAAGAAGGAGGAGAAGGAGAATAAGGAGAAGAAGAGAGAAGGAGAAGGAGGAGGAGAAAGAGGGGGGGGGGGAGGAGGAGAAAGAGTAGAAGAAGAAGAAGTAGAAGAAGGAAGAAGGAAAAGATGGAGAAGAAGGAGAAGAAGGAAGAGGAGGATAAGAAGGAGAAGAAGGAGATGAGGAGAATAAGAATAAGGAGAATAAGGATAAGAAGGACAAGAGAAGAAGGAGAAGAAGAGAGAAGGAGGAGAAGAAGGAGAAGAAGGAGGAGGAGAAGGAGGAGAAAGAGAAGATGAAGAAGCTGGACAAGATGGATAAGAAGGAAGAAGGAGAAGAAGGAGGAGAAGGAGGAGAATGAGAGAAGAAGGAGAAGGAGAAGAAGGAGGAGAAGGAGAAAGAGAAGAAGGAAGAGAAGAACGAGAAGAAGAAGAAGAACAAGAAGGAGGAGTAGAAGAAGAAAAACAAGTAGAAGAAGAAGAAGAAGGGAGAAGAAGGAGAAGGACAAGGAGCATAAGGAGAAGAAGAAGGAAGGGGATGAGGAGGAACAGGAGAAGGAGAAGAAGAAGAAGAAGGGAGAAGGAGAAGAAGGAGAAGAATGATAAGAAGAAAAACGAGGAGGAGGAGGAGGATAACAATGAGGACGACGAGGAGAAAGAGAAGAAGAAGAAGAAGAAGAAGAAGAATGAGAAGAAGGAGAAAAAGAAAAAGAAGGAGAAGAGGAGAAGAAGGGATAAGGAGAAAAAGGAGAAAAAGTAGAAGCAGAAGGAGAAGAAGGAGAAGGAGGAGGAGAAAAAGGAGGAAGAGGAGGAGGAGGAGAAGGAGAAGAAGGAAGAAGGAAAAGAAGGGGAAGCAGAAGGAGAAGAAGAAAGAGAAGAAGAAGAAGCTGGACATGAAGGATAAGAAGGAAGAAGGAGAAGAAGGAGAAGGAGGAAGAGGAGGAAAAGGATAGAAGAAGGAGGTGAAGGAGAAATAGAAGAAGGAGAAAGAGAGGAAGGAGGAGAAGAACAAGGAGGAGGAGAAGAAGAAAAACAAGTAGAAGAAGGAGAAGGAGAAGGACAAGGAGCATAAGGAGAAGAAGGAGGAAGAGGAGGAGGAGGAGAAGGAGAAGAAGAAGAAGAAGGGAGAAGTAGAAGAAAGAGAAGAAGGGAGAAGGAGAAGAAGGAGAAGAAAGAGAAGAAAGAGAAGAATGATAAGAAAGACAAAGAGGAGGAGGAGGAGAAGGAGGAGAAGGAGGAGAAGGAGAAGAAGGAGGAGGAGGATAACAAGGAGGACGACGAGAAGAAGGATAAGGAGAAGGAGAAGTAGAAAAAGAAGAAGAAGAAGAAAAAGAAAAAGAAGAATAAGAAGAAGGAGAAGAATAAAAAGAAGGATAAGAAAGAGAAGGAGAAGGAGGAGGATGACGACGACGAGAAGAAGGAGAGGAGGAGAAGGAGAAGGAGGAAAACAAGAAGAAGGAGAAGAAAGAGAAGGAGAAGGAGGAGGAGGAGAAGGCGAAGAAGGAGAAGAAGGAAGAAGAAAAAGATGGAGAAGAAGGAGAAGGAGGAGGAGGAGGAGAAGAAGGAGAAGGAGAAGGAGAAGAAGGAGAACAAGGAGAACGAGGAGAACGAGGAGAAGGAGGAGAAGGAGGAGAAAGTGGAGAAAAAGGAGAAGAAGAAGAAGAAGAAGGAGAAGGAGAAAGAGAAGGAGTAGAAGGAGAGAGGAGAAGGAGAAGGAGGAGAAGAAGAAGAAGGAGATGGTGGAGAAGGAGGAGAAGAAGAAGAAGAAAGAGGAGTAGTAGGAGAAGGAGAAGAAGAAAAATAAGTCAAGACTCCATTTTTCAAGCTTGGTAGAATTTGTAATCAATGGCCTATTCATTCATGGATCTCTTTCATCCATGAAGCCCCCAATATTACCCCAATGCTAAAGATAAATCCCCAATTCTAGTTAGGGTTATAATTGGTTTTATCCAATTGAGTGATTATACATGTATTCTTGATTATCCTAAGATTCTAGGGTGAAATTGGTATACTTTGGTTTTGTGCCATGAAAGTGGAAATTGAGGGCTTAGATGTGACCTTAGATTGGTGAATATATTTATGAATTGCTTGAGATTAGAGCCCCAAGATTTGAATTCCATAAAAGTAAAGTTTGTAGCCATGAATTGATTAGATTAGGGCTTATATGATCAATCATGCTTAGTATTGTTGAGATTGAGTTTATATGATGATATATGACTAGAATTGCTTGAGAATGAAGCATGTGGTTAGGTTGTCTTGGGAATTAGGCATATATAATGAACATTTGAAGTATTACTTGAGAATAAGGCTTGTAGTATGAATGTGATTTCTAGGGCCTTGAGGGTAAAAGCTAGTATGTTGAATTATTAATGTTAAGGCTTTGATAGTGAAGCTTATATGATGATGGTAGACTATTGGATAGAATTGTTGTGGAAGGACCTTACCCACCTAATTTACCTCATGAATGTTTGAATGCATGAAGTCATAGAATCAAATGAGTTAGGATGATAACCATGTCTAGTGCTTGAACCCTAAGTGTGATGATTGAAAGTAGGTTTTGAACCTCAATGAGGTGATGTATGAGATTATACTTGTAGTAATTGAACCAATTGAATTATGATTATATCCATGACTAATGTAGTCATTCTAGATTTGTTGATTTGATATGAGCTTTGACCTTGAAAGGGCAAGATATGATATTATGCATGTTTTATGAAGGTTATGTACATGCTTTAAGAACACTTTTAGAGTAAAGTGAATATGCTCATGATCTAGTTGTTGTGTTGTTGAAAGGTTATTCTCATATACATACCTATGTATGAATATGATATGATGTGAATGGTTTCCTCACAATAGGATGATTCTAAGGTTGGAAGATTAGTCTCACCTAATGAATCTTAATGAAGCTATGGACGGTGGAAGGTTATTCTCAAGCATGATCTAATGATCTATAGTATGAGTTATGTTGGATTGAGTGTCAAGACATTCTTCCATAAATATGAATTTAAGTCAAGAATTAATATGAATTCAATGGGAGTTATGCTTAGCACCGAGTGGATATTGAATGTGAGATGGAAGCTTTTACGCTAGTTTAGTCCGGCTTCCCAATGAAAGCTTTTACACTAGTTAAGTCCGGCTTCCCAATGAAATCTTTTGCACTAGTTGAGTTCGGCTTTCCAAATGGATTCCTTCTACGATAGTTAAGTCTAGGTTCCCAAAGTATGTATCTCATTAGATAGAAAACTTCTACCTTAGTTGAGTTCGGGTTTCGAATTGCAATCTCTTTATCCCATAAACTACGTTCCCATTTGGGTTACTTAGCTAATGGATCCACCTATGCTAAGAGTATGGTTCTACCTTAGGCAAGTAGGACAACCCATTTTCTGTGTAGGGTAGACACCGGATTCCATGTTAAGCTCACATGGTCTATGTAGGATAAGGCTAATTTTCACAATAAGAATATGAATTATGAACTATGGTTACTCAAGAATCTTTACAGAGGATGGGTGGGATTATGAGGTCTTATAAATACATTGCACAAGTATACTTTGACGGTATTCATGGTATGTTATCTTATGTTATGATGGTATATGTAATGAATGTGCTTATGTCTTATGCTTATGGTGTATGCTTAGTTTCGATTGTAGCTCGAAAGGCCCTTCCAATACATGTGTGACTAAAGGTGAATGTTCCCTTGTCTATGGGAAGTAAGATAAGGATGAGATCAAAATATGATAAAGATTAATGAGGACCTAAAGTGACTTGCTTAGCATGGGTGGGATTATGGGGTCTTATCCATCCATTACAAAAGCTTGCCTTGCACTGGCTTCTGAAGTGTTTCTCTTATGTCATGTTAAACTACATGCATTGATTATTCCTATCACTATGTTGTTATCTCTTATTTTTATAGCATATGTCTCATGATGATGTCTCTTATACTGATGGCTTGCGATATTATCTCTTTTGATTATGGTATATTTCTTATGTTGACGAAAGTATCTTAAATGCTTATGTTGATGATTTATGCTAGCCATCATATTTAGTACATTATTGTGCTAACGCATATTTTTGCCTACATTCTTATCAAATGTAGGATTCAACGATATTGACTTCCATCCTCGTGGCTAGGTTCAGAGTAGATCAAGAAGAGAAGTTTTGGTGAGTCCTCATATCATCAAGGACTTGATCATCCTTTCCCTTTTATGTCTTTCTTTTATGTCAGAACTATTGTATGTGATGTATCCTAAGAGTTATTCAATGTTGTTTTATATGGTTTGAGACAAATGTTAAAGACTTCTGCTTCGTTTTTGTGAGACTTAGATTGTATTGAAAGCTGTTTAAATTTTCGTACTTTTCTATTATCTTATGTTGTGATATGTTAAGCGGCTTACACTGAGTCCTTCGGGGTTCTATAAGCCATGCTACATCTACGGTGTACCCCAGGGTCGTGACAGGTGCACTAAAATTAAGCAATTAGAATCAACGCCCACTTTGATTTCACTCTCGAATCGTTAAATTACAAGAGTAATATTCAAAACTCCAATTTTAAGAGCAATACCAAAGAGTTTTTCTCTTTGTAAGAGTTATATGTGTAAAACCATATAAATTTAAGATAGATCTACTTTCTCTCTCTTGTAATTTATTTAGACTTTTCAAAAAGATTATTTTGCATCACATTTGATGACATTAGTCGGGCTTGCTGAAACAACCCAGCAGATCACATTTTGGTTGTTCTGCTCACCTTTAACTAGCGTTAGGCTTCACGTTTTTGAACCTCAGTGAATGGAACCGATGGAGCAGGTCTTTCATGTTCTCTGGATCACCAAATATCACCTTCTTTATCCGTTAAATCTTTCACTTTTCTTACGAGTACTATCACATTCAGCAATGACCAGTATATTTGCCTTTTCACATTCGGCAGATCACCGATGCATTGATTCTTCACCCCTTGATTTAAAAACATCAAACATATGTTTGTCTGTTTCAGCAAGGTTCACCCGTTTGGGAGATTCGCCCTCTCTTTAAAGAGATCATCAAGTTGGGATTTTCTATAATTTTTCAATGTATTTTGCCTTTTTTCCAAACATTTATCCTATCCTTGTACCTTAGCCTTCAAAGCTGCAAATTATCAAAATATCATTAGATATGACATAATTAGACATTGATAACATTACTTGTTGAACTAAATAGGCATCAAATGAGTGTAAGTCTACCACTCATCACTATCATAACCTGAAAAATCAGGTAGTAACAACAAATGTTGTACCGAACACCTTGAATTGTAAGTTCGTGAGTTTGAGTAGTCTAACCTCTCTTTCCGCTACAAACAACATTTGGTAGTACATATTAAGTACTTAGCCAATAGGAAGAATCTTCTTGATATATTGGATTTTAGGCGGATTTTAGCAAATGTTGGGGATCTATCGTCATTGTTAGAGCGGATTCATAGTCAGCCTTTTGAGGATGATGCCTAGGTAGCTATTGGATATTGGATTTTTGAGGTGATAATGTTCAAATTACTCATATAAAAACTTAAAAAATAAGCGATAAAGGCAATATAATAACACAAAGTATTAGGCCAGGAAGTGGTATATGGAAGAATTTAATTACCATGTCAAATTGTTATAATCTATTTTAGTGAAATAGTAACAGGTGTGGAGCATTATAAATATCAAATTACGATGATATAGTAAAAAAAAATTTACATGAGTTAATTAAAACGAGTGTTAAGGAAGTTGAGTAATAACCAAGGAGTGTTCAGAAGTGGTTAATAATTTTAAATAATCGATCAATGTGATTACTCAATAACATTAGTTACCCATGGATAGCCTAGATTAATCTCAAATATACATTGCATTTCTCAATCACGATATGGTTATCATATGAGCCCTTTTCAGACCCTCCTATCTGGAATCTACAAAGTAAATCCATTGCATTAACATAGATATGCTCTTTGAAGAAAATCAACCATTTAACATGAAACCCCAAATTCTTTTTCTAGAGGAAACATGAAATTCAAATCATATATTAAAGCATCAAGCTAATTACCCACATCATGTAACCTTTTCCTAGCAATACATGAAGATCTAAAGTAGAATAAAGTTTGAAACCCCAATTCATAATGTAACACATGAAAATTAGTTTGAATTCATGAAAACTAATGTAAAATATGCCAATACTTAACATTCCACTAAATTAATCAATACCCATCTTCAATTGCACACCCCTAGAATAAAGGTTTTAGCTAATAATGCTTAAATTAAGAGAAATTCGACCAGAACATTCACATCCATCTGATTTGATGGATGACAACTTGAAAGTTATAAATCCACCTTCAAATTCACAAAAGAAATGAATTACAAGCTTGTTTAACATACAAAATATTAAAATGTTCTTCTAATTATTTTCAAGTGTAGTTGGGTATTTTCCTAATTATTTTATTCTGATACTACGTCATTTTACCCTTAACTAAGACCCCTATATAAGTATTTTAATCCCCAAATTCAACCCATTCAAGTCATTATTCCAAAATCACAAAAGAAGATCAATTCTCTTCTCACAAATATTTCTCTCTCTAGAAACTTGAAGAAGAAGAAGGGTTCAACCTAGGTTTCAAGGCAAGCCACCATTTTCACCATTAATGATAAGCATTTGGCTTCAAGGTATGATAATATTCATCCATGGATTCCTTCCATTCATGGAGTTCCCAAATTTCTCTATTTTTAAAGTTAGAAATCCCCAATTGAGTTAGAGTTTTCTCCAATTGTCATGGGTTCTCTTTATTATTGATTTAAATGATTGAATTATGATCTCTTATGCATGATTTGATGAAATACTATGATTTTATGATGATTTCCCCCATGAACCCATGCAATCCCCATGTTTTCAAGTTATGAATGATATTATGTGGGATTTTGATTTTATAGGAATAGTTTTATGAAAGTAAGCATGTATTGCTAGCTTTACATGAATTGAATTTATGATGAAACCCATATCTATCCCATGTTTTCAAAATGTTGATGATTGAAAGTGGGTTTTGAACCTTGGAAGGTAAAATATAGACTTATGCATGTTCTTATGAAATCTATGGAAATATTTTAAGGATGATTTGAGAGTAAAGTATCAACGTTGATGATGATGATGTGTTATTGAAAGGATTTTCTAATATACACATAAAATCAAGATGTGAAAGGTTTTCTCACATAATAAGGATTCAAAGGTTGAAAGGTTTTCTCACCTAATTGAATCAAAGATTAAGAGTTATCCTACTGAAACTTATCATGGATTGGTTATTGAAAGATATATTTTCATGGATGATGACTTAGCTTGGATTTGCAGTATGGCGTGCCTTTCCCTGTATAATAAGAACAAGTAATGACTATTGCGTGGGATTTATGCTTAGCACTGAGAGAATGTTGAGACGAAAGATTTCTCTTTAGTAGAGGCTGGGTTTCTAGAAGCAATCTCTTTATCCCTTACCTATGCTCCCATAGGATGATTGTCTAGATAGACATTAGCTAGTGGATCAAATTTAGCTCAGATTATGGTCCTTACTGTGGCAAGTAGGACAATCATTTTTCGGTGTGGGAGACACCAGGGGATCATGTTATAGCTTACATAGTCTCTATGTCGGTTAAGGCTAATCCTCCACGTTAATAATGAACTGAGGTTACTTCAAGAAGTATCTCATATGTGTTCAAAGTCTTTATATGATGTTAGCTTGCATTGACCATGGTTTTACGAATTATGTTTTCTAACTCTCTTATATCATGTTTTAGCTTGGTAAAATGCATGTCATTAGAAGAAATGTCCCTTTTTAAGAATGATTTAAATGTTTTATGCATAGCCATCATACTTCGTACATTGTTTTGTAATAACACATACTCTTGCGTACATTTCCCCAAATGTGGGGTCTGATAGTCAGGTTTTTGAGTTTCATGGCTGGTGGTTGATTTCCGAGCTTTTGTTATTCCTCCTTCTTCAAGGAAGGACGTTCATTGTTTCACTTTCATTCATGTATTTTACTTTTGGACATGATATATGGGCTAGGCCCAATTTCATTCAATTGTACTAGATGGCTATATTGAGACAAGTGTTTTAGACATCCGTTTTTCTTTTATAAGCGTATTGGACTTGGACTATTATTTTACTCTTATTGTTCTATTTCTTATGTAATGAAAGTTAAGTGTCGTGTATGGGTCCTTCTGGGGTCTATACGCCATGTTACATCTAGGGGGTACCCTTTGGTCGTGATACTAACACTCTAATTTAAAAATGTATAAAATGAGTTTCTCTTGCTCTTCATCTATTTATACTTTTGCAAAAACTCAACAAAAATTTCACATCAAATACCACTCAACGATATTAGTTCGGCTCACAGACCAACTCTGTGAGGAAAAAACTTGTACTCCTTGCCTTTTTTCCTTGACTTCAGGCTTAATGTTTTTCAACCTCAGCTTTTGAGCACAATGGCCATGGTCATACACATTTAGCGAGTTGCCAATATAACCAAAGATAGTCTTTTGATCATCATTTTAACAAAGTTGTTATATCATGTTCAACTAGTAGTTTTCAGCTCACTAACAGAGTTTGGTAGATAGCAATTTGTTTATTCTTCTTGCCAACATGACTTGAGCTTTTAGCTAGAACATTCACTCATTTTTTACAAGGTCGGGCTTTCTTGGTGAGTTGCCAAGTGCCTTTAGTGAGCATGAACTTTACATTTTCATTATTATTATGTGTTTTGGCCTCTTTTTGCATCTATTCATCCTTTCCTTGTTCTTAAGACTTAATAGCTACAAAATAAAAACTAACCATTATATATGGAAATAAAATGCCATTGAGGATGTTCTTTGTTGAACTAAAATGCCTCAAATTAGTAAAAATCTCTGACTCATCATGAGGTCATGCTGGGAAGGCTACCTTGTATTTCGGTGGTATTTTGCGCTTTGATTGACACAACTTAGTTCCTAAACAGGGAGACTTGATATTGTTGATTCTTTGCGAGAGACCCGTGTTTTTAAATATTCTATTCATCTAGGAACAACAAATATGCATAGTAATTACATGCAACAATATTGGTTAAGTTGTATGAGTAGAGATATTGCACACTATAAGTGGTTTTGTTTGTGTTACTTGCATGTCAAGGTCGAGAATTTGAGGCCTGGTGGTGAGTTCTAGAGATTAACTATCCTGGAGTTGAAATAGAAGCACATCACCATGTACCTCGTTATGTGGTGGGCTGGCACTTCAAGATTTGTTGATAGTATTTAGTTCACTATGGAATGATTGACAAAATCAGAAAAAAACCTTCTTGGTAATTCTTGTTATAATGTCGACAGGATAGCTCTTATTTATATTTGGGGGTAGTTCACCTATATAGGGTGTTTGTGTTTATTTTATTTGATAGGAGTTCTTAGTTCATTTGTAGTTTTTGGAGGACCTGTCAAAAGGAGTTGAACACCTGGGTTGACCTTAACATTGCTTTTCATCACAGACTTATGGGCATACAGTCAGACAATGCTATTCTAGTTTTTGAGAATATATTGTATGGTGGTGTAGACATAATACAAGACATTTAGATTACCAAAAAGAGAAGAAATTCAAAAGATTCCCAACACATGGCCACTAATTTGAAGAATTAAAGCCTAAAGCATTTGAGTGATATTTTATAAATCTTGATGAAGTTGGACATTTGGGGTCAGTGGGACCAGTCCCTAGCGTTAGAAGTGCTTACGTTAACAACAACTACTATTCAAGTATATAGATGGGTATATTCGAGGTCCTATATGGTAGGTGTTGTCTCTCTCTAGAAAGTTTGTTTGAGGCTTTTCAACCTACGCCACATGGTACTGATATGATTCAGGAGTACTCAAATAGAGTTCGGGTGATTAAATATAGGATTAGCTCAATACAAATAAACATAAGATTTGTGACGAAGGTAGGCATTTGCCTTTAAGATTAAGAGTTAGTGATCACTTGTTTCTTTGTGTATCACCCCTGAAGTGTCATGACACAATTCCTCTAGTCATGATTGCAACTACGAGAACCTACAAGTAGGTAACACAACCCATAACATGTAACCTTAAGTAATGCATATGAGGGTAGAACCCAAACAAGAATAGTCCACTTAACTTAAATAACTTAAGAAGAAGTCGGAAGCAACAAATATATACATAAAACAAAATACCTTGAAGAATGTGGAAGCCAAAAGTAGAGAGCTACTAGAAAAATGAGTAGAAGTCCCGAACATTCACAAACAATGAAATACTTGTCTCTAAATAAAAAATACTAGCAAAATATACAAAAAGAGACATGCATGACCTAGGAAGTGATAAGCTCACCCTCGTCTCTTAATATAGTGTCAATTGCCTCGAAGTCAATTTTGATAGATGGTGCTTAGAATTGCAACATAAAATATCTGCAAAGTGTAGCATTAATACAAAAACAATAGGTACTCAGTAGTCATCATAGGCCAACTGAGTAAGAAATCTAAAAGCAATATGAAAGTCGATCATTAAACATAATATAGGTCAAAGAGAAGAAATCTAAAGAATTTCAAACGAGTGTAGAAAAAAAATTAAATAAAGCAAGTAAATAGATAACTAAAATCTAACTAGACCTCATAAGGTAAGAAGGTACCCTTGTGTGCAAGTTTAAATAAAAACTCAAGTGAGCCCTATAAGCCTAATATGTACAACGAATAACTATATCTTTTGAGAACTCAACCCGATGAACCAAAAGTCAGATAGTACAAAGCATGGACCTTGAACCGTGGATAAGCCTCCCAAAGTAACCAAACTCTATCGAAAATAGAAGCCCACCCAAAATTAGGTTGAAAATTGAAATGTGGGACATGCACTGGAAATTCTAAAGTTGACTCTTTGAATAGGTATGAATAAGTTGCCATGAATCTGTTATGCTTATTCAAACAAAACCAACAACAATAGAGCTCGAGTGATCCCTTCGGGATGAAATTTACCTCTACAATAGGCTCCCCAAACTTCGCTAAAAACCCTAACACATAACCATACATCTTCTAGATCAAATACAACAAGAATTTCCTAATTTAGTTGTTTGAAGATTGAGAAAACCCAATTAGAAATTTACAACAAAGACTGAAATAAAATGGGTCTTTAGTTAAACCACTAGTAACACAACACATCTCAATAACACATGAAAGGGTCGTGATCACAACCCATCAATTAATGGCCTACAAGATTGTGGAGGTCAACCATCATGATCGCATTAACCAAATATGGTCAACACCACAAGAAAGATCATCACCATAGCAACAACATGACAGGCGACCATGAGGACCAAGTGTAGAGCCCTCTATTATCACTGAGGATCCATTACAACCATGCTAAAAGAGGTCACTTACACCTGTTGTTGGTGCATCAGGTAACACCTAAAGAGGGGAAAAAATCCCCGTTGTGGTTCTCATGATTCATTTCGAACCCAATAAAATATGCTACCCCACTAAATTCAGCATTCACATTGTCCTTCTTAGATGATTTTTCATCAATTACAATGTTGATGTGTGAAATAGGCTTTACCCCATAATTAGCCTTTTCATAAGAAATCTTCATTGGTGCCATCATGGCATCTTCCATAACTTTGCCACTCCTCGGAACTATTGACATAAAACGGCCATCATTGTTCATGTTTGAGAGGGTACCACTTGAGAGAACAGCTTTAGCTCTTGGATTCACTTGAACTGATAAATAGGTTGGTTTATGTCTCCAATTTCTTGATTGTAGCAAAGTGAGACCAAACGATTTAAATCAATTTTAAACACCACTCTTGATATTCGTTAGGCCATTTTTCGTAGACCCAACTCTTTTTAGAACTCTGTTCAACATCTCTTCAATTTTTGCACCAGTTGGGTCACTCACACATGGTTGGTTACGTAGAACATCAATTTTTTTGGGGAGGCACACAATAATTTGAACATTGATGGTTGTATCTATCATCTTCTGTAGCTTAATCTTCTTCACTCGATTGCCTTTCTCGGTCACTATAAGTTTTATTCTCTTCTGTAGGACGCCAAATACATTTTTTGCTTGCTTGGTACCCCAAGCAAGAACCCGACCATTGGTTCGCCAAATATCTAACATCGTCATCAAATGAGGCATAATCAACCTCTTATTTAAGCAATGTTGTACACTATGATCGAATGGAATGTACACTTTTAGTTCACTGATCATCATGTGTTTTTCTAGGAGGTCAACAGTTGTCATCATCTTAGCCATATGTTCATATTGATTCTCCTGCTTCATTCTGATCACCTTTATCATTTTGAGGAAACGATACTACCTCCTTTCACTCTATCTCAAGTATGACATGCCATATTTATTATTGCCATTTGATTAAGAGAGATAGTATCTCTAGTATAGGTAATGGTTATGAGGTAACCTCTAGCTAAGTTATTTACAACTTTTTAATCACTTCATCTAATGCACAGTAGAAAATATGGAATAAAACCAAGTTAGACAAATAATTATTTTTGCACTCTGTTATTGATGAGTCCACGATTTGGACTCATGTAGGGCTTTATTTTAATAGATTTAGTGTCCTTAAATGCTTATTTTGTGCCAATAACTGATGTAAATCCTTAATTTCCAGGTATTTGGATTGAGGAACAAAGCGTGGACACTAATGAGCAAAAAGGAATAAGGCTGCTGAATGAACGAAGAAAAGAAGGCCTGATGATCACCTAACCCATTGGGCGAGTCGTCGAATGGTCATGATATCGCCTAAAGTTTTAGTGTGCCAAGCCTTGATAGAGAAAATCAAGTCAGCGATGGAAAGGAGCAATCGGCGTGTCGCCGAACATTTCCGTGATGTAGTGCTAGATCACCTAAAGTAACAGAACTTAAAGATGTTGAAGGCCAAAGCAAAAAGGCGATGGAATTGGCCAAAGGGCAGATCGCCGATCCTGACTTATTGCACCTAATGGTCCTTCACAACATATTTTTGGCGACTATAAATACATTTTTACATTTTTAGTTTAGTATATGAGTTTTCATAGTGGAATTATTATTATCAATCAGTTTTCAAGTTTTGAGAGTTTAGAACTGAGAGTTTTGAGACGATAATTTCCTTAGCTTTAAAGAATTGACGAATTCCATTTTTGAGAAATTGGAAGTGGGTCTTTGAGATTCTTCAACATTGATCATTGTAAAGATGAAATTTATCTTACCCAGTTGATGGAAACACCAATTTGGTAACGATTTCTATCTTCTTATGATGTCTAGCTAAAACCCCATTCTTGGAGTGTGATTATGTGATTATGGGTTGAGTTAGCTGTTGGGTATTGTTAATTGATAGTTTGAAGGTTATTTCAATCAGTAACTGTGGTTTAATTTAAAGGGTTGTAGTTGCAAATACAACTCTACCTTCGTGTTTTTGGCTTGCACGAGAGAGAGGTTTTAAAATCAAGATTACTTAATTGATGGTCTGTGGGTATTGGGTTGTCATGGGTTCAGCACAAGAGAGTGAATCCTTAACCCTTTTCTGCACATTTAGCTCAATAGAGTGAATGGACTAAAGCATACTTTTCTTAATTGCTGCTTATTAGTGTTCAAGAGAAACTAATTTGATTCGGGATAAATTGTTCGAGAGAAAGTTTATCCCCACTAAAGTCCAGCTTATTCACTGATTTACAGCTATTTACAATTAATTGCACGCACCCATTTGTCTACCTTAGACTATAATCCAATCACATCCCAAGAACTCGTCACATTACTTGCTTATTTGTATTATTTGCTATAGTAGTTGTTAATTTCAATCAAAATCCCCATATTTGACACTTGTGTCAACCTTTAATTTAAACTATGCTTTTATTCGTAAATGTCTTTACCTATGATTGACTTGAACTTATTTATACTTGGTTATTGAATCTCAAACACGTACCACTCTCGGTGGGATTCGACCCCAACTCACTTAGTTGGGCTATAATACTGACTAACGATCGTTGTCACTTAGAATTGGAAGAAGTATTCTGATACGTGAAATCAAAATGGCGCTGCTACCGGGGAGTGGTGTTGGATAAGATTCTGTAGTTAAGTTGAATTTTTTTCTTGTTAGTTATAGTTGAACTTACTTATTTTTAGTTTTGGTTTTTGTGTTGCTTGTTTAGAGCAGCATAAAGGAGCATGTCTTGTAGCAATGGTGACCAAATGGACCTCTCTCCTTTGAGAATAATGATACTTAGGGATAACATCCTAAGTTTCAGGCAAATAGATGGTGAGTCAATCCATGAGCTGTGGCTGAGATTTAAGTCTTTATTACTACAATGCCCAACACATGGAATCACAGATAACATGCTATTGGACTGCTTCTATAGAAGTCTTGGTTTGGAAAATAGAGGAGTGGCTGACCAAATGTCTCTGGGGGGTCTCTCACGATTACCCTATGCATTAGCAGCCCAGCTCCTTGATCACATGGCCAACACCAACAAGGAGACTGAGAAGGACCAGATCTTGGCCACACTGTTAACTCAGTTGGATCTAGTGGCCAAAAAGATCTTGGAGTTGGAAGCACCGAACAAAAAGAAAGACCGATATATTCCCCCTCACGAGCGTATAAAGCCTAAGGTGTACGAGAGTGGACAAATAGAAGTGATACTCTCTCTCATTCTTCACAAAGTAGAAGAGCACGACAAAGTGTTGAATGAGATAAAAGAGAATATCTCATTGCTGAATGAGGTGACTGCTTCCCATTCCATATATGTTCACGTGCTAGAGGCTCAAATAGGTCATGTGTTGTCTCAACTCTACCCCACAAATCAAAATTGAGCGGGGAAGTCATGCCACGACACTAACTAAGGTGCTTCTTGGAAGGCAACCCAAGTGTTTATCGCTTTATTTTTGTTTTAGAAATAATAATGTGTTGATTGTGCACGTTGAAGTGTAGAAAGTGTTAGAAAGGTAGAGATTGGTGAGCTAAAAATCTAGTCGGTGCATCGCCGAAGAGGTCAGCCATCCCGACACGGACCGCCATTAGACCCAAGACATTTTTAAAGCGTAGTCTTTAAAACTCGATGAGCCCAGGAGCAACTTAGCAAATCCCCGACCAGGTCAGTGATCACGATCTAGTTCGCCGTTTGGACCCCCACATTAACTGGAGGTCCTGTAAAATTATGTGGGTCGCCGAGTGGGTCGGCGAGCAAAACTAATATCGCCGAATGGGCGAGAACTGGATGGTTTCTAAAGGCCAAAGGTTTAAACTACCAACTCTTTCACTTTCCCTCACTTTCGAACATCCCAAACTCACACCCGCACTTTAGTACTCTATTTCTTGCATTTTTATCGCATTTTAGTAGTCGGATTTGTGTTCGGAGTGGATTACTTTTCCGCCTAGCATTTCAACTTGTTTATTCGGCATCCGAGGTTGGTTTTTCGAACCCTAAATTTATTCTTAGTAATTTGTACTGTTATGCAATTGATTTTTGTCTTATTGTTGTGTGTTGGGCCTCAGTAATCATAATTATATTGTGTTTGCGTGTGCCTCTGTTAATTTGAGTATCGTGCCTTAAATGCCTTTAATGTTAAATTCTTGAGTTTTTGTGCCTTAAAATTGGTTAAAAATTGTGGGGTTGTGCTTGCATGTTGCTGGGTTTAGTTAGGTGAAGTCTAAGTAGCCCGCATTTGTCTGAAATGACGTATTTTGCCCAATGATGGAGCGGTCGACGTCATTCCTAAGGGTAAAAGTTGTCAAATGGCCAAATTTGATAAAATTGGGAGAAGTCTGAGTATCCTAGTGCATGGGAGTAATGGGTCTTAGTTTAATTTGATAAGTGCATGTTTTGATTTTGTTTTGAGGGGCTGCGGGGTTGAATTTGGGAAGTTGGGTTGAAAGTAGGCACATTGGGTCATTTCACGAGTTGGATCGAGCTTGCCGAACCACTCGGCGGTTCGCCGAAGTTCCCCATCTCACCTTTAATTTCATGCTAAATGTGAAGTTTGGTTCTGTAACTTTTGGCTAGAAAGCTGATGGCGCCAAAGGCACTCTGCGATTCGCCAAAAGTCCTTCTTGATCGCCCTTTGTCTGCGCCCTTGACCCATAATTGCACTGTAACTTTTGTTGGGCTAGTCCTTGCTCGCCAAAGGCTATTGGTGAATCACCGAAAGGCCTTTCCATCATCGACATGCCAAAATTTTTTGAGATTTTTACACCAATCCTTTCGGTATTCGGCGACTCGCTGACTGGTTCGATTAGTCTATCTACAACTAATTTTCTATTCTTTCACGTGAATTGTTTCTAACTCTTTTCTGATGTTTTGCAGATATGGAAAGGACAAATCTTGACATGCTGCCCCGAAAAAGAGCACGGGGCATTACTCTAAACGAACGAGGAATTAATCCTCCCAAGAGGGGAAGCCAAGAGTCTCCAATGGGAGATCAAAGCAAAGGCAAGGGGCCCACATCTGAAAGAGTGTCTAATAATTCCCGAGCTGCATTATCTAAGCCTGAGGACGATTAGCCCTTATAGTCCCGGCGGGCTGAGATCCATTCTAGATCTCACCCTGACTCAGCTAGAGACCCTTCAGCTTCTACCCCAGCAAGTTCAGTGCCAGCTCCGACACCTTATGTGGCTCAAGTACCACCGATAGTACCTCCTCCCAGGCTTCTCAACGGGTTGAAAGGTGATGGGTTGTCAACAATTCTAGAGGAGAAGTTGTTGTCTACAGAAGGCCTTGAGGGCAAATACTCTAAGGTGAGGACAACCTCCACTTCCACAGATTTGAGTAGTTCACCAGGCCCCGATGGCACGACCAAGGCCTAGGGCCTAGACGTGACATGGCGAATGAGGAACCCGAAGGAACCCCAAACAAGCCTCTCAAACATGTCATCACACTTAATCGGTCGCGGAAGTACATTAAACATTAATTAACGGGAAATAGGGACTAAGGGCAAACCATTTCAAAATGACATCATAGAACACGAGTCAAGCTCATTTACAAAATACTTGTCCAACGCACACCTCTACATAAATAGATAGGACGGGGCCATGACATACTACCGGCTCCCCTCATAGTCAAAATACAATT
>JAJOOR010020115.1:0-27395 GCA_036250505.1 Solanum acaule | reverse complement strand
ATAATCTGAATATAAATAAATACTTAGTTCCAAGCTATCTTTTTATTGTTTTTATTTTACTTCAATTTAAATCCCCCCATTTTTATATAACGACTATCGAGTTAAATATTTGCTATTGATAATATTCTTCCATATTCTCTATGGGATCGACCCCGACTCATAGTTGGGTAAATATATTGCATACGATCGTTTATATTTCTTTTCGAGAAGTATATTTGAACGTTATCAAGAATTGCGCCGCTGCCGGGGAATATGGCTTAGAAATTGTCTTTAGTATTTATTTTGACTTGTAGTCCTTTTTATTTTATTTTATTTTTTTATTAGTTTTAATTTACTTTTCTTTATTATGTTTACTCTTCTTGAGATGTCATTTGAAAAAGTATGTAGTGTTAAGTGTTCTTGCAATTTTTGTACTTCTGATATTATGAATTCTTATAAGCTAATTTTTTCTCAACAAAATAAGTTGTGTGGGGACATAGAAGATTTGTTAATACTTTGCTATAAATCAATATTTAAGTGCATGGGTGTTGAAGATACCTATTATTGGCGTCTCGAGAAAGTAGATTTTGAGTTGAGTGAAAAGATTAAATCATATGACACACAACAATTTAGTAATAAGATGTGTGAGGAAGAAAAAATACTTATAAGTCAACTTGAAGAGCTAAAAGTTGAGGGCCAATTGCTTGATCATACTTTTATTGATGTTGTCATTGTTGAGAAAAGTACACTAGAGTTATGTAATGAAGTAGATAATATTATTTTTAAAAACTCTAGTATGTATAAATATGAGGGCGTAAATAATAATACAATTTATAAGTTAGGGCGCACTAGACCTCATTCCAATCATTTTTCCACATTATGTTTAGATGATGAGAAATTAATCGAGCCATCTGAGCCTATAGAAGAGTGTATGGAGGAGGAAAATTGTGTCTATATTCTTGAATTTATTGTTCCAATGTCGGAGAATTACATTCCTCACTTTGGATCCAAGAAGTGCATAATGCGATATCTATTGCTTGGGACCTGGGACCTTTATATAACGACTATCGAGTTAAATATTTGCTATTGATAATATTCTTCCATATTCTCTGTGGGATCGACCTCGACTCATAGTTGGGTAAATATATTGCATACGATTGTTTATATTTCTTTTCAAGAAGTATATTTGAACGTTATCAACATGGTTTGAATAATTGTCTGTGTGTGGATTAGACTTGCCTGAATGATTGAAGTTGTTATGTGATTATTGAACTTGTTTTGTGTATTTCAGTCTAGAACTTTTATGGCCATGAGGCAAGGTGTGTATTATATATGTACAGAATGATCCTGGAGTTATTTTAAAACTGGAATGGACTTATTATTGGTAAAAGTGGTAAATGGATATAATTATTTATGATTGTGGGGAAACTCCAATTTCGAAACATTCGGTATTGGTTGGGAACCATGGGGAAGTTTGAATCTTGTATATGATGATTCTGTGCCTTGTATTGTGTTGCTGGGGGAGATCCTGGAATCTGGAATGAGGTACCTCTTTATAGCAGAAGTTTCTATAACAGTGCTCAGACGCTATAGTGCATCCCGTGATCACAGTCTGCACGTCGCTATAACGGAAGAATTAGAGACCCAACTCTATTTTCCCCTGCTTTGTTTTCCATTTCCATTTCAAACTCTATCACATGTTCAGTTCATTACAACGTGGAAAAACAACAGAAACTCATCGAAACATAATTTCCAAAATATCCTAGCTTAAGAATGGGGAATAAACCATCCCATTAGCAAGCATTTATGTGTTATAAAAAATAAGGGAAGAAATAAAGATGTCTTTTTCCCAAATGGGGCAAATCAAAAATAGTATTTATATCTGAAAGGGGGAGAAAGTCCTACCAAATGCCCTATCACCCTCATGGAGCAGGGTCTCCTACAGTCGACTCACATATGAAGAGGAACTCTTCCAAGTCATGAGGAGATCTCTTCTCTTATCGTTAATTAGGTATGCCTCCAGATCTGAATGTATACCCTAGGCCAAGGGGTGCGATACTAGCTCTATCTAGGGCAGCTCTTTCTATGGGGCAAGTCAGTTGAACATGATCTTCATGATCTTCCTCATGCGTGCCTGCAGACGATCCCATGAGCACCCTTTCATACTCTAAGCATCAAGCTCCCTACAAAGTGTGCCTATGACTTGGGAAGAAGTAGGTATGGTTGGGGTCCAGCAGTAGTAACCTTTGTATACCTCCTAACTGCAGCCAAGTCAGCCTTTAGGCGACTGCAAGATAACGGGGGTTGGGATTGGGTGGTGGTAGTATATGTATCAATGTCCTCACATTCTTCTACATCTGTTGCGACTCGGCTGCTTCCCACCTCATTTGTCCTCCTCCTCTTAGGCGCTCTATAGGGCTCTTCCTAACCAGAAAGGGGTTGAAATCACCTTCATGATCCAGTATGTAGTATGTATTGTAACACCCCGAAAATTTCTAACCTAAGACCCAAATTATTCTTCATTTGCGTATAAAGTCGTATAAGGTGATTCTTAAATTTTTCTTAGGTACTAAGTTCAATCCTTTAGTTTGGGAAATGGATTTAGATATGAATAAAGGTCACTAGAACCCCCCCCCCCCCAATCATAAAGTTGAGTTGAAAGCTTCCTTAACGATTGAGTTTTGATATAATATTCTACTTAGGTTAACTTCAAACCCTCATATCTCTCAGCACATAATGAATTATGTGCCCCATAAACTATACAATGGAAGGCCTATGAGTCCTCTTTCCATTTCCACCAAGTTTGCCTCATTTAATGTTTAGAGTAAAAGGTTATGGTTGTTTTACTAGAACATACGTAGGTTGGGAAATTCAGCAAGGTCACCCATCCAATTGGTGATCCGCCAAATGGGTTGGCAAATCGCAGAATTAGCTCTCTGAAATGTCCTAAAAATATTAAGTCACTGTCTAATTAGGCGATCTATATTTCTAATGGGTGAATTGCTGAGTATTTTTAGTGAGAAGACCTCCAAATCACTGATTTGGCCGACGAGATTTATTAAAAGGTCATTTTTGTGATTTTTTTTATCCTCTTACGTTCTCAGAAGGGTATTCTTGACCTTTTACCCACAATTAACTTCCCTAAGTTTTACCATTCATTCCCTTTTAGGATTAGTCGCGGGTTTCCAAAATTTATCGAGAGTATGGACGAATCCCTCACTTCATCCATATGTGTAAAATACACTATCCGCACTTAAAAGCCGAGTACTCTACCGTTGAGTTAGCAACCTTAAGAAAATATCGAAAAAATTATGTAGATCCAATTCGAAGAAAAATAAATAACTAGATTAGACAAGACAACTTGAAACCATTTAAAGAAGAAATCTACAAAAATCATTCACACTTTCTAATTCATTTAAAACATAAAATAAAACTAAATAGATCCATTTCATTTATCACAATGAATTATATTTGTTCCATACACTGTTGTCAATATAAATTCCTACCTCTCTATCTATCTTTGAGATGTTTGGATTTTTCAAAACTCCTTGGACATGCAAAAGAGAAATACTATCCCCACTCGAACCAAGACAGAACTATCTCATGGACTAAAACCTCCCCATTCACTCCCAACCCTCAGATAAATCAAATTCACACGTTCTAAGTTCTCTCAAAGAAGAAGCTAGTGTTTCGAGCGTTCTTCAAGATTTCACCGATTTCACCTTAAAATTGGTTCTTGTCAGGTATAAAAGGCTATTATTGTGATGGATTGAGTTAGTCCTCAAGCTCTACATCTTTGTAAATTCAGTAAAAGAGTAATCTTGGATTTATCCTTGATTTTAAGTATTCTTAAGATGAGTAGTATTATTGAGTTCTGAGTTCTTGATTTCAGAGTATTAAGTATTCTATATTGTTATGGAGATCCCTGAGTTGATTTTTTCATGTCTATATTTTAGCCTGAACACTATTTTGGTTATAATTTTTGAGAATCTTTTAAACCAAACATTGTTGTCTTAAACTAATTTTCTAAGAAGGCAAAAATGAGTTTTGAGAAAGAGTTTTACAATATGATTTGAGTAAGAGTCTAATGGAACTAAGTATTCCCAAATGTATCACGTTTTACATTAATAGAAGAGAAATTTTGATTTCTAAATGAGTTAATGAGTTCAGAGATATTTCACAGCAGTCACCTCTTTTAAGAGGATATTTTTAGCAATTATGTCAAATTGAGAAGAGTATGTTCTATGCATTTGATCATCAGTATATATTTATTGGGAGAAGTTGTTACACCTTCAAACTTGGTAAAGGAAAATGTACAGAAAATAGTTGCTAAGAATTGGTTCTACGAAACCGACCTACGGACCGTCAAAGGTTCTACAAGCTGTAAGAGGCACCCGTAAGATTTATTTATACTCAGCCAAATTTTGGGTTGAAATTTAAGTCTACAAAAGGATTCTACGGACTATAGAATGGTGTAAGGGGCATAGAATGGTTTCATGGAAAGTGTCAAGATATTTGAGTTTCTGATGTTTGATCTACGGATTAACATGATGGACCGACGAATGGTCTATGGTTCGTAGATGGCATCCGTAGAGTGATTCAGTACTTAGATGAATTTTAAATAAAAACTTTGGACCTACGGGTCGTTGAAATTCTTACGGATCATAGGAGGGACCCATAGAAAAGATCCAGACTTAGTGACATTTTGAGTTTGAAATTGAGTTCTACGAGAGGGTCCAACGGACCGTAGGAAGTTCTAGAATCCATAGAAAGGGTTTGTAGAAAGTTGTCAAATTTTATACCTCCAGTAATTGATACTATGGTTAGCCAGTATGGGCCGTAGGAATTCCTACATACCGTAGGTCAAAACCGTATCAGAGCATATAAGCCTAAAACCCATTCTTTTCTAAGAAGGGTATTTCATTCTTTTCTCGCCCATTCTAAGCCTAAAACCCGACCTTTTTTCACTTAATTAAGGGTTTTGACTATGTTAAGCGTTGTTTTACATTCATTAACACATCCAAGTCTTAGAGCAAGGATCCAAAGGAGAAAGCTAGGGTTTTCAAGCCAATCTCAGAGTTTCACCAAGAACTTCATTCTTTCGAGTATGTAAGACTATCATAGTGTTGGACTAATTTGTCCTCACTATGTACTGATGTTATTCAACTTGCATCTTTTTATGATGCAGATACAAGTGTTCAAGATCATCAACTCGCGCTTCGTTGAGATCTCTTTGCACTTCCCATTTGAAAGTTTTAGTGATTCCTCCTTGTATTTTGGAGGGTCCCATTTTTCATTTCAGTATTTACTTTGGGGCGTTGAGGTTCTTGTCCCCACGCCCATGTTGAACTTAGAGGCTTCATAGATAGAGTTTTGAGAATATTATATTTTGCTTAAATGAGTACTTTGAGAAAGTTGAGTTATATGTTTCTCTTTAAAGCTTTTAATTTTCTTGAGTCAAATAATTTGCTAAATAGTCAGCCAGATTGAAGGTTCTCTTGGGAGCCAACAATGGTTCTCGAGTGCAGGCCACGTCCAGAGTGTAGGCTTGGGGCGTGGAAACTTGGTATCAGAGCAGAGAGTTCAAGAGTCCTAGGGTGTCTATAAAGTTATGTCTAGTAGAGTTCTTCAAATCAATGTGAAGCGCGCCACATTTATATTGAGGAAGCTACAATATTTAGGAACTTTTCACTTTCTTTTTACTCTTATTTGTGCGATAGAGTTCAACTCTATAAAAGTTTTTTGTAACTCGTGTTTACGTATGTCATTTTAGATCATGCCTCTACAAAGAGTTGTTCGAGGACATCCTACTATGAGGAATGTTAATTATCAAGGTCATGAAGCTCCAGAAGTGCAACCCCCTTCAAGGGAAGTTTCACCAGTGCTGAGTTGAGAAATACTATTCAGATGTTGACTTAGGTTGTGGAAAATCAGGCTGGTCCACAAGGAGTGAGTTTTTGGGATATAGCTGATACATCCAAGGTTCATGACTTTTTGAGAATGAACCCACTAAAGTTCATAGAGTTGAAGGTCACTGAGGATTTGGAGAACTTTATGGAGAAGTTACAGAAAGTGTTTGGAATTATGCATGTTGCTAATGCAGAGCGTGTGGAGTTGGCTTCTTACAAAGTTAAAGGTGTTGCTAACATTTGGTAGTTCTAGTGGAATAAGAACAGGGCTGAGGGAGCACCACTTTTCAGTTGGGCTATGTTTGAGAATGCGTTCTTGGGGTGTTTCTTCCCTTGAGAGCTAAGAGAAGCTAAGGTTAGAGACTTTTCAAATCTGAAATAGGAAGCTATGAGTATGAAAGAGTACAACCTCAAGTTCACCTAGTTATCCTACTATACTTTGGAGATGGTGGAAGATATGAAGAGTGAGATGAGTTTGTTCGTGATCGTGCTATCCCGCCTATCTAACAAGGAAGGTAAGGCAATTATATTTATAGGGGTCATGGACGTAGTCAGGCTCATAATTCATGTGCATTAGATTGAGTAAGATAAGTTGAAGGACAGAGAAGATTTTCTAAACAATAAAGCTAAGATAGCTAATCAAAAGTCCAGTCAGTTGAAGATCGGAAATGAGAATCGGTTGTTATTTCAGCAGACATTATCTGGAATTGCTCCATCATTAGCTAGTGCACCTGCACCAAAGAACATGAATGACTACCAAAATCAGAATTTCAGAGCTCAAGTTACTCAGTCTCTTGGTAGTGTGGCACAAGGGGCTACTTGGACCCTCACATATGCTAAGTATGGTAAGAACCACCTAGAAGCACGTCATGATGGCTCCAATGATTGCTTTAAGTGTGGTCGGATGGTTCATTTTATGAGAGATTGCCCTAAGAACAGTCACGGTAATGGAAGCAACAGAACTCAATCTTCTTCAGCAGCTTCAGCAGACAGAGCTGTTCCGAGAGGAGCTAATTCTGGGATAAGCGGAGGATCAAACTGTTTGTATCATATGTCTAGTCATCGGGATCAAAAGAACTCACCAGATATTGTCATTGGTATGCTTAAAGTCTTTTCTACTAATGTTTATGCCTTACTTGATCCAGGTGTGAGTTAGTCATTTGTGACTCCTTATGTAGCCATGTGGTTTGGCATTTTCCCCGAACAACTTCTTGAGCCCTTTAGTGTTTCCACACCTATTGGTGAGTATAATCTAGTAGAAAGAGTCTATCATGATTGTACCATCTTTGCCTATCACAAAGACTCCATGATTGACTTAGTTGAGTTAGGCATAGTGGATTTTGATGTCATTCTAGGTATACAATGACTTCATGTTTGTTATGCCTTAGTCGATTGTAGAACTCGAATAATCGAGTTTCAGTTTCCTAATGAGACAGTTTTAGAGTAGATGAGTAATTCAGCAGTGCGTAAGGGTTGTCTTATTTCATACTTTAAGGCAAGAAAGTTTGTTTCTAAGGGGTGCATCTATCACTTTGTCTGAATAATGACTCTAGTGTTGAGACACAACATATTCAGTCAGTTCTAGTTGTGAGTGAGATTTCAATGGTCTTTCTAGATAATTTTCGCGGAGTCCCTTCTTAGAGAGAAATAGACTTCAGAATAAATATTCTTCCCAATACTCAGCCCATTTCAATTCCACTATATAAAATGGCTCCAGCTAAGTTAAAATAGTTAAAGGAGTAGTTGAGACATCTTCTTGATAAGGTTTTCGTCCGACCAAGTGTCTCACCTTGGGGTGCTGCAGTCTTATTCGTGAGAAAGAAAGATGGTTCCCTTAGGAAATGTATTGATTACCGCCAATTGAACAAGGTCACCATAAAGAATAAGTATCCCCTTTCAAGAATCGATGACCTTTTCAACCGACTTCAGGATGCCACTTACTTCTCTAAGATAGACCTCAGATCTAGATATCATTAGTTGAAAGTGAGAGGAAGTGACATCCCGAAGACAGCTTTCAGGACCCGTGACAGTCATTTTAAGTTCCTTGTTATGTCCTTTGGTTTGACCAACGCTCCTGCAATATTCAGGGATCTCATGAACATCGTATTTAAGCAGTATCTAGATATGTTTGTTATTGTATTCATCGACAACATCCCGATCTACTCAAGGAATGAGGAGGATTATGTCAATCATCTCAGAATACTCTTCAAAACTCTCAAAGGTCGAGAGTTATATGCCAAGTTTTGTAAGTGTGAGTTTTGGCTTAGACCCATGGCGTTCTTAGGCCACATGGTGTTTGGAGAAGGAATTTAAGTCGACACTCAAAAGATTAAAGCATTGCAGAATTGTCCCAGACCCACATCCCCAACTGATATAAGGAGCTTCTTGGGGTTGACAGGTTATTACAGATGGTTCGTCGAGGGATTTTCATATATTTTATCCCCATTGACTAAGTTGAATTAGAAGACAACTAAGTTTCAATGTTTTGAAGCTTCAGGAATTGAAAAATTGGTTAACTACTACTCTAGTGCTGACTCTACTAAAGAGTTTTGTCATCAATAGAGATGCATTCAGAGTGGGGCTTGGTTTTGTGTTGATGTAGAATAGTAAGGTTATAGCCTATACATCTAGGAAGCTTAAGAGTCACAAGAGGAACTACCAACTAATGATCTGGAGTTGGCAGCAATAGTTTTTGCTCTCAAGATATGGCATCACTATATTTATAGCATTCATGTAGATGTGTTCACTGACCACAAGAGTCTCTAGTATATTTTAGCTTAAACTCAGACAAAGGAGGTGGTTAGAGTGATAGTGTTGGCAGCGTAGACGAGACGTTGTTTCATCACATTGGTCATATTGATGATTTTCAGTTAGAGAATCTCTCAAATAGAGTTAAAGGTGTATTTTTATCATATCATTTCATATGTTGAGTTCAGAGATGAGAAAGTATTTGTAAAGTTGAAATGATTTCACGCATTTATTTTTTTACATTCAGTAGAGTATATATGTATATCTATTACAGTCCTTTCATTCCATCATTTCACTTCGACTATATTACATACTCGTACATTCAATGTACTGATTTTATTCAACCTGCATCTTTTATGATGCAAATACAGGTGTTCAGGATCATAAACTAGAGCTTCATTAAGATCACTTTGCACTTCCCATTTGAAAGTTTTGGTGAGTCATCCTTGCATTCCGTAGGGCCTCGTTTTTCATTTCAGTATTTACTTTGGAGCATCGAGGATCTTGTCCAGATGCCACTGTTGAACTTAGAGGCTTCATAAATAGCTAAAGTTGAGTTGTTTTTAGAATCTTTTTCTTTAAGGTGTTTTGCGAAAATTATATTTTTCTTAAATGAGTACTTTGAGATAGTTGAGTTATATTTTCTCTTAAAATCTTTTAATTTACTTGATTCAAATCTTCTACTAAGTAGTTAGCCAGATCAAAGGTTCACTTGGAAGTCAACAATGGTTCTTGAGTGTCGATCATGTCCAAGGTGTAGGCTTGGGGCGTGACATGTATTATTCTGGGGGCACCCTACTTTTCTACAAAGCACATATGCTAGACCAGGAAGGTAAGGGTACTTCTTAGTACCGTTGTAGAAATCCTTCCACTCAGACACGATATGCTCCCCCATATTTATTAGGAGCCGATCTATAATGAAAGCTACTCTGATTTTTGTGGTCCTTTTAAAGTGAAGTCAAAAGGAGGTGTATTTTACTTTGTGACTTTCATTGATGATCATTCTCTCAAGCTAGGGTATATCCTTTAAAATCAAAATATAAAGTACTTAATGTGTTTAAGGAGTTTTAAGCCTTATTTGAGAGACAAACAGGAAAGAAATTAAAATGTATTCACATTGATAATGGTGGTAAGTATATTGGTCCCTTTGATACCTACTGCAAATCACAAGGAATTCGTCATCAGAAGACTCCTCCAAAGATTCTTTAATTGAATTGCTTGGCAGAAAGGATGAACAAAACTTTATCCATTTGTCCAAATTCCTTTTAGGCTGAAGCACTTAACACTGTTGTGTATGTTATCAATTTGTCTCTTGTTGTTTCTTTGGATGGTGATGTTCCAAATAGAGTTTGGTTTTCTAGGGATGTTTTTTATGATCACTTGAAAGTGTTTGAGTGTAAAGCTTGTGTGCATGTTCCAAAAGATAAGAGGTCAAAATTATATGTTAAAATTAAGCAGTGCATCTTCTTTAGTTATGGTCAAGATGAGTTTGGATATCGTTTTTATGATTCAGTTTATAAGAAGCTTATTAAAAGTCGTGATGCTTTGTTCTTTGAAGATCAAACTATTGAATATATTAACAAGGTTGAGATATCAGATTCTCAAATTGATAATAACTTGGTTGATGTTAATCCAATCCCTATTATTGATACATCTTTTGCGCATGAATGAACCCAATGTAATAATCAGGGTGTACAACCTATAAGTGCTCCTATTTGATGATGTTTTGGTTGATCATCAACCAACTCATGTTGATATGAATACTTCATATGCTCTAGAAATCTCTTATAGAAGATCTACTAGGGAGAAGAAAAACACAACACATTATTCTCCTAATGAGTACATCTTTTTGGTTGACATGAGAGAACCTAAAGGTATGATGAATTGATGTTAGAAATTTGTAGAGATAATTGGAAAGAAGCCATGGGAGACAAGCATGAGTTTTGTAGATCTACAACATACATGTAGCCTGTTAAGAATTCTTCCACTTGAACTCCATTTGGAACCTTAGATAGAGGGGGAGTTTGCTGAGCTATGGCCCATTTTCAAGCCAAAGACCCATGGCCTAATTCTATTTGGCAGAGGATGGAATTATTCTCCTTTTATTGTTCCCTATCCTATTTGGAAATGATTGGAATTGTAGTCCTATTATGAGTTGGTTTTGGCTTTATAAGGAAAAACATCGCTTTATAAATAGGATGGTTTGAGAGAATTATCCAATTGGTCATTATTATTATTATTATCTTTGAAAGACATTAGGACATAATAGAGGTTTTCTGAGAGAGCTTTCAACAAGAGAGAAGAAAGAAGAAAAAAGATTATTTTGTTGCAGTCTTTTTTCTCTGACCAGCAACCTTCAGATTGTGTTTGCTGATTAATTAACCGTTGGATTGGCCTTAAATTTTGACTAAGTGTTTCTGACATCTTGATGTATGATTTTAATGGTGAAGATTGGGTTCGAATGTCAGAAGAATCTAGTTTTAGGTGCCGAACAATAGCTGAGCTTGGGTGGTTTTATTTTTATTTATCATTTATTGGTGTAGCTATTGTTTCTTCACATTTGGCAATTGTTGTGTAGCTATTAGAAGAATATGTATAACCCTCTTATTATTGTAGTGAAGCAATTCAGATCTCGATGATTTGTGGTTGTTTCCTTTGATTTGAAGGGATTTTCCACGTTAAATTTGATGTTCTTTATTTTTGAGTTTTCATCTTTTCGTCACAACACCTAGGATTTTGTTGTGGTCCTTCTGATTTATTTTTAATTCTTTTTTAAGCCAAGTGATGTAGCTAGTGGACATTTTTCACCTGTGGATGTAAGAAGATCATGTGGTGGTAGTTATTGAAGAAGGCATTACATAGGAAGTTTGGGTCATTATGTAATTACTAGAAGTTAGAGGACTAGTGATCAAGAAGTTAGTTAGGGTAGTTACAATTTATTCTTTTCCTTCAGTTGTATATATACATGTACAGAATATCTTAGTGAGCAATCAATACGATTCATAATTCGTTAATTCTATGAGTTCTCTCTCTGCTTCTAGAACATTTCAAAGTAATACGAAGTGTTCATCAAGCTATCGTCTTCAAGATAGCTAACATGGTATCAGAGCAGGCAAAGGTCCTGAGATCGAATCTCACCACCACCCAAATCAAAAAAGAATTTACACGTGTTTGGCCAATGAAAAAAAATCAGGCCCACACGTGAAGGGGCGTGTTGAGAATATAATCAAATAATAAAAGTGTTCTCTCTCTAACAACTTAAGCTTTTAGATGAGATGGTCACACACTTCAACATGGTATAATGGCAATCAATATAGTTTCGTTCACTTGGATTAGATAATTAAATATGATAATGTTGATTGAGTGAATGTATCCGATTTTTTTATGATTAATGGTTGAAGTGGATTGAGTTTAATGCTAGTTTCTAAGACTAATGATAATACTGGAGTTGGAATTAAGGTGTTTAATGTTAGTTTTTGAGACTAATAGTAATAGTTGTTATATGTTAATCTCATTATGACTTAATTATATATTTATGTTCCTTGATTTAGTAAGCAACTTGAATAATCAAATCAATCAGGTTTAGAGTAATAAATGTGGCATAAAGAAAATATCAACAATAGACACCCAGTATTAGAACATGTTCAATTGCAGGGATATTATCCCCCACTAAATAAGAAATTGTCTGGCTTTAATCGATCCCCAACATAAAAAACTGCAAGGGTTCTAACCCCCAAAATCTTCCTTTCAAAAAAATATATTAAATAAGCAAATTTACGAATTGAGGGGGACTTTAAACCGCCATTATGAAACCACTATAACTTATAATGATGGTCAGCAAAAAGACCTCTGTAAATAGTTTGCATCAAACACTATTGCGTTGCTTTTGAAGACCGTTATGACAACAATTTGTGGTGGTCAGTGACTGTCGTAAATCATAATTTTACCCCCGCAATAGAGCATTTTTGTTTTGTAGTGATACTAGATACATGTGAGAGTGGTGAGCGAGATGGAAGAGAGACAAGGGAGCCGAGCGAGATTTATTTTGTATTCTAGATACATGTGAATTTACTTGGATACTATGTATCTAGAATAAATTACACCTAAATTTGACCTCATTCTTCTATACAATTCTATAATCTTTCATGAAAAATCTCCATATATCTCTAGAATCTTCTACTAAGAACTAGTTTTAGTTCCTTTGTAAGCTATCCACATGGACAACTTTGTGACATGTGGCGCTTATATGGAGTGATGACATGACAAGTCATTACAATATTCTTAGAAAAAATCAATTAGAATGAATCGAAAGGTACTCAAATTTCAATTTTTGTCATTATGATTTTTATCATTCTTGCTTCATACCTTCTTTTCTATTTACTCCCCGTCCCATTTTATGTGACACTTTTTGAATTTTGAGATTCAAACAAGTCTATTTTTTTATTGTAAGTTTTCATTGATCTTTTAAACATTTTGAACTATCAATCATTGTGACTTATAGTAATTTTTTTGGGTATTAATTGCTCTGATTTTCTTACCATAAATAGGTAAACAAAAAATCTCCATATTTGGCTAGTCCTTTTCTTGTAGTAAAAGGTTTAGGACTCCATAAATAGAGGCGCTTTCCTTCTAACTTAATCAACATTCATAATATAGTCATAGGGGCTTTGAGAGTTTTGGTTAGGGGGAGAATTTGTGGGACATAAATGATACGTTATCACTTGTGTGAACCTCTCATGTATTCAAATTGAATTGGTTGAGGTTATGTCTCTCTATATTTTGTACTCTCACTTGTGTGAACCTCTCATGTATTCAGACTGAAATAAGTCATTCTTTTTTAAACAGACTAAAAAGGAAAGGAGATCATTTTTTTTTAAACAGAGGGAGTAGTGGATTGCTCATCTCCTTTGGGGACGTTGATCGATTGATCGAACCACGTTAAGTCTTTGTATTTTGGTATATTTCTCATTTGTCTTCTTACTCATGGTCTTTCAAGGTTTGCTTTGCTAGCTTCCTCATTACACCTAATTATTTTGGTCCTAACAAGTGGTATCAGAGTCAAGTTCAATGGTTCCAGGTTCAATGATGTAGCCAGGTTGAATGGTTCAATGATGGAGTCGGGTCCAATGGTTCAATGATGGAGCCAGGTTTAGTGGTTTAATAATCGATGATTGAACCAGGTTAAAAATTGGATGTTCATCTTGGTGGGTGTAATTCTAGCCGCAACATATTTGACAGTAATGAAGATTTTGCTGGAGAAATTGTTTCAGAGAGGCTCTCTACGTTGAGATATAGATTTTGCAAATGAGATTATGAAGAGGAGATGCAAGATGTTGAAGATTATGTGAAGAAGCTAGGGCAAATTTATTTTGTCAGAAATTCAGGCCAAAGGGGATATTTGTTGGGTATTAATTACCTTGAATTTCTTACCGTAAATAGGTTTTCTTTTTATAAAAAAGGAAAACATGAAATCTCCATATTTGGCTAGTCCTTTTCTTGTAGGAAAAGGTTTAGGATTCTATAAATAGAGGTTTTTTCCTTCTAACTTAATCATCATTCACAATGTAGTCATAGGGGCTTTGAGAGCTTTGGTTAGTGGAAGAATTTGTGGGACATAAGTGATACGTTATAACTTGTGTGAACCTCCCATGTATTCAGAGTGAATTGGTTCAGGTTATTTCTCTCTATATTTTGTACTCTCATATTTATGTAGTGGATCGCTCATCTCCTTTGTGGATGTAGGTCGATTGACCAAATCACATTAAATCTTTGTGTCTTTAGGTATATATCTCATTTGTCTTCTTACTCATGGTCTTTCGAGGTTTGTTTTGCTACCTTCCGCACTACACCAAATTATTTCGGTCCTAACACTTTTTACGTAGTTTACAAATATATAAATTTTATTTCAAAGAATTTGAAGATTCCAAGAGCAAATTGTCAGTCAAACTTAAATTGTTTGAGTCTTGAAAAATGAAAAGTATCACATAAATTGAGATAAACGAAATAATTTTTTTTGTTCACTTTCCTTTAAACCTTTTTATAACATTTTAAGAATATCTCCAAAAAGATTAATAATCTTTCCTTAAGTAATATCTCCTACTATTTTATGTTGGCGCCATGTAAGATGATAAGAAATTGGGTAAGGGAATTAACGATTAAGGACAAATACTTTTGTAAAAGTTAGATGACAAGAAATTTTGTTAAGAAGGTGTGATGGAGGACAAATGTGAATTTTTTTTGCCGAGAAAACATGTACAAATATAATCCTTTTTCGTGATATAATACTGCATATATTGTACTTTTAATTGCAATACTATATATAAACTAGTATAACATAAATAAAAGTGTGTATTGAAAGTTAAGAGGGGGGTGAATTAAAATTCTTTAGTCAACTTCTTGGGTGGAACAGTCAACTCACCTGCAGGTTAGTATCACAGTATAAAATAAGAGTAACTGCAGAAAGTAAATTGACACAGAATATTTTATACTAGTTCGGAACACCGATGTGGTGCCTACTTCCAGTCCCCTTGGGTTACAAGGGTTTTCTTAAGAGCGTGTTGAGAACTTGGGTGTTACAGAATATTACAATTGAGAGCCCTATCTCATTTGCAAATCTTCTTCTTTGATACAACCTCTACTTGTATAACCTACACTCAGATCTTTCTTTCTATTTTCTTTTCAATTGTTCACTCAAGTGTGTACAAAGTTTTATGAAAGATAAAAGAAGATTACAATATAAGTTCAAGTGAAGTGCGTACTTCACAACTAAGGCTAAATGAGGTTTAAATAGATAGGCTTATGCTCTTGTAAGGAAAACCCAAGGGTGTTTATCTCAATCAAGGCTATTGATAGATTCCTTGATTGAGACGATTTGCTGAATCATGTCCATATTATATATGTGCATGATAAAATCGTTTTGCTTCCTCTTATGTGAAAATCTACTCGATTATTCTCGGCTGGCTTGATTCTTGGCAGGATTGTTGATTCTTGGTTGGACTGCTGATTATTGATTTCGTCATGTCAATCCAGATATTCTTGTCTTTGAAGCTTGCGTGATTCTTGGCATAATTGTTGAGACTTGGTTTCATCATATCAATCAAGTTATGCTTGATTGATTCTAGAATCTCTTACTCATTCTTTCCTTTCTTTGTTTGCTTTAGGGATTCTTGGCATAATTGTTGAGACTTGATTTCATCATATCAATCAAATTATGCTTGATTGATTTTGGAATCTCTTACTTATTGCTTTCCTTTCTTTGGTTGATTTAGGGATTAGGACATATCTTTTTTCTTATGTGTGCTTTACGTTTGGTTCCTTTTTGATGTATTTGCCTGCGAAGAGTATGAATAATTATTTAAGTATGATTTATCAAAATCAACTGCATCTATGGAGTTAACAATCTCCCCCTTTTTGATAATGACAATTAATTCACAATTTAATATAATACTCTGAGAGACAATGAAACTTCCCCGATCTTTCTGTGTGTAGATCCCGTTAGGAATTGTCACTCCCTCTGTCTTCATGACTCCCCTGTTTGTGTTGGCTCCCCTTGTCTGTATGAAAATTGTGGGAGCAAAAATCTCCCCTTTTGGCATAATAAAAAAGAAAAAAACATGCAAGGTAACGATAAAACAGGAAATAGTAGATAATAACAGAGTAGCAGTTGTGAGGATTGAGGACAACAGACATAGATAGGACTGGAGTAGGAAGTCTGAACCATAACAGCAAGGTTGTTGTTTGGGGAGCTAACTCCACTCTTGAGAGAATCAACTTGCTGGATCAGCTTGTTGACTATGGAGATTCCTTCCTGTTTAATGTCGGTCATAGCAAAGCGCAACTTACCAACGTCAATACTTGTATCCTTTTGTAGACGACATACCTTTTCAACAACATCGCGAAGAGTCTCCAAACCACGTTCTATCGCCAGAATGCGAGTCTTGAGTTCATTATTGTCTTGCAACAATAGGACAGCTAACTCTGCAAAAAACAATTATTGGTTTGATCGTTTCAGCTCTAGCCTTTACAGAGTCCTTTTTCACCCATTTGTTTTCTACCTGCACATACCCCATACTAGAGAAAGTACGAGAGTCATGAGTATAATTAATAGCAACATGTGTAAACATAGGGAGATCTAGAAGGCGATCTAACATAATACGCGAGATGAGCAGCCCATATAGCAAGCTTGCAGTGGGATTAGTGTCTTCAGCACTTTTCAGCATGTATTCTTTGAACCATAATGCCCAATTCAAAAGCGGTACTTCTTAAGTAAGCAGTATAGAACAATAATATCCCGAGTAGAATTACTGCTTAGAGATTCTTTCTTGGGAATAAGAGTGGTAGCAACAATATGCGCCAATATTCACTGTTCAAAGCAAGGAGATAAAGGTAAAAAAAATTGGCAAGTTCCACTGGTACTTTTTTGATCATTTTTGTCACCTGCAAAATCAGCATCTGAATAATCAATTGCATGAGATGAGTGAGGATACCATAGTCCCAAGTCTCTAGTTCTAATTAAATAGCGAATGATTCGCTTTGCAGCAGTAAGATGTGATTCCTTTGTAGCAGATTGAAACCGTGCACACTTGTAGACACTATACATGATATTTGGTCGACTTGCGGTGAGATAGAGTAGTGATCCAATCATTCATCGATCTACATCTTTTCCAAGTGTATCTGTTACAAGGAAAGTGGATGGACTCATGGGGGTTCAAAAAGCTTTTCCTTTTTTGAGGCCGAACTTCTTGATAAGTTCCTTTATATATTTAGTTTGACTGATAAAAGTTCCATCAATTGACTTTCTACTGGTGCGAAGGTTTCATCGTAATCAATACCTTCCTATTGAGAGTATCTTTGAGCTACTAATCTTGTTTTCTTACGAATGACTTTTCCATCTTCATTGAGTTTATTTCGAAAGACCCATTTAGTTTCAATTATTGAGCAATTCTTTGGTCTTTTGGTAAGAGTCCATAGTTGGTTTTCGCTCGAATTGTTCAAGTTTTTCCTTCATAGCTTATTTCTAGGATTCATCTTCCATTTCTTCATTTATACGTTTTGATTTAATCTGAGAGACGAGTGTGACGAAGGCCTGCTTTTTCAATGAAGTTCTGGTTTGCAGTGAATCATTTGGTTTCCTAATGATGAATTCATTTGGATAGCTAGTTCTATGTCTCCATTCTCTGGGTATACCAGTTTTATCAATTGGAATAGTCGGCTCTGGTTCTAGGATAGCTGACACTTCTGCAGCAGTTTGAGCAGGAGCATCTTTCCATAGTTCATATGGAGTTTTCTTCAGTATGGGTCTGATGAGGCACCTATTCAGAATGTGATAGACAATGCTTACTGCTTTGGCCCAGAAGTGATCGGGAAGACTGCGATCAAGCAACATAGTTCTGGTTGTGTCCTGTAATGAGCGATTTTTTCTTTTCTACTATGCCATTCTACTGGGTAATCTAGGAGATGAAATTTTTTTAAAGTACCTGTTTTTATCACAAAATTCTTCACCAAGATTTATTTTTGAATTCTCCATCATGATCTCTATTAATTGTAGAAATAAAATACTATGCTTCTCTTTGGACTTTTCTAAAGAACACAAGTTGACAAGCGTCACAGAGTTGACTGATGCTAAGCAAATTGTGTTTGAGTCCCTTCACCAGGTATACTTCTGATAGATCACATGATGAGGTAATGGTGATTGATCCAACTCCTACTTCTCCTTTTGCATTGTCTCCGAACCGTACTTATCATCCATCAATTTTGTTAAGAGTTTTGTAATTTTCTTTCTTTCCGCACTTATGTCTGGAGCATCCACTGTCTATTACCCACATTCATTTTTTGTAGGTTCTTTTGGTATGCTCTTGCAAAACAACTACATTAATTTCTCTTTGGTACACAAGTATTTTTGGGTCCTTGAGGGTTAGGATTAACAACTTTTGGTCTCCAAATCCATTTTCCAGAAGAAAATTTCCTACAATTAAAAGATTTGTGACCAATGTCACCACAAGTATAACAAGATAAATTAAAATAAGTTTCAGCAGAATGATAAGGAGAATTAGATATAGATCTGTTGGATCTGTTGGAGCTATGATTAGGAGATTTTCTCATGTTATTGAGAGTAGATCTTTTGGATCTGACAGAGCTATGATTAGGAGATTTTTTGATACTGTTCAACTGCATTTTTACTTCCTCTAGTTTTCTTCTAGTAAGTCGACTTCAATCTGACTTGCTTCGAGAAGAATCTTTCAATCTTTCTTTTCTTGAACAATCTTATTGTATTCAATAATGACTTTCTGCAATTCGTCATTAACCATATCCAAAGAATCTTGTAATTCATTACAGTTTGGGCAATTAAAAGGTATTACCTCACTTGTTTCACCTAGTGCCATGAAGCATATGTTGGCAGTTTCATTATGATCATCTTCGGATGTTTCTCCTTGACTCCAGGCTTCGAGATTTTTTGGATCTTCATTTCTTTGATTATTTCTCCTTTTTCATTCTGGGCAGTTTTGTTTTATATGTCCTGGTTTTTCACAATAGTAGCAGTGATCACCATTTCTTTTGAATTCATTGTTCTTGAATTCTTGTTGAGGTCTTTGTCTTCTTTGTCTAAGCATTTGTCTGACTCCTCTATTTATGAGATTCATTCCTTCGCTTTGATATTTTTCGACTTCTTCCTCGACCTCGGATGTTTTGACTGTAAACGCAACAGTTTTCTTTTTATCATCTTTGTTGTACCTGTTAATATGATTTTGTTCATAGGCCATTAGGTTTCCACGAAGTTCATCATAGATAATTTGTTGCAGACCTCCATCTTCAAGAATAGCAGCTTTAGTTTCCCAAGCCTTGGGCAGACTTTTGATGAGTTTTCTAACTTGTAATCAGTTGGAGTACACCTTTCCAAGAGATTTGAGTTCGCAAACAATTTTGCTAAATCTCGAGAACATGTCTTCTACGTTTTCATTTTCTGCTATCTTAAATAATTCATATTCGTTAACCAGTGAACTGATTCGAGCTTCATTTACCTTGCTAGTTCTTTCATAAAATACTTATAGCTTGTCCCACATTTCTTTTACAGTTTCACATGTTGAGATCTTGTCGTATTCAACTCCACTCACTGCACAGTATGACAAACTTAATAGCTCTAGCATTAGTTTGAATTACCTCTTGTTGTTCCTTTGTGATATCGAAAGATTCGAGATCAAACGGCTTATCAGTGGCATCTTTTCCCATAAGTTTGGGAATAGGCTTTGGACCCTTCTTAATCATAATCCATGCTTGTAAGTCATTTGAAGAAACCAAAAATTTGAATCTATATTTCCAGTGGGAGTAGTGTTGGCCATTGAAGAATGGTGGTCGAGTTGAAGAATGTTCATCTTAAAGTAGAGCACCAAGAATTTGATAGTTTGCCATGGATTTTTGCTCACGTGTGGTTAAATATTTTATCTGTGAAACCTACTCTGATACCAATTGAAAGATAAGAGGGGAGTGAATTAAAATTCTTTAGTCGACTTCATGTGTGGAACAATCGACTCACATGTATATTAGTATCACAATATAAAATAAGAGTAACTGCAAAAAGTAAATTGACACAGAATATTTTATACTGGTTCGACACACCGATGTGGTGCCTACTTCCAGTCCCCTTGGATTACAAGGATTTCCTTAAGAGCGTGTTGAGAACTTGGGTGTTACGGAATGTTACAATTGAGAGCCATGTCTGATATGCAAATTAGATCTTATTCTTTGACACAACTGCTACTTGTATAACCTACACTCAGATCTTTCTTTCTCTTTTCTTTTCAATTGTTCACTCAAGTGTGTACAAAGTTTTATGAAAGATAAAAGAAGATTACAATATAAGTTCAAGTGAAGTGTGTGCTTCACAACTAAGGTTGAAGGAGGTTTAAATAGATAGGCTTATGTTCTTCTAAGGAAAACCCAAGGGTGTTTATCTCAATCAAGGATATTGATAGATTTCTTGATTGAGGCGATTTGCTGAATCATGTCTATATTATATATGTGCATGATAAAATCGCTTTGCTTCCTTCTTTGTGAAGATCTACTCGATTATTCTCGGCTGGCTTGATTCTTGGCAGGATTGTTGATTCTTGGCTAGACTGTTGATTATTGATTTCATCATATCAATACAGATATGCTTGTCTTTGAAGCTTGCGTGATTCTTGGCATAATTGCTGAGACTTGATTTCATCATATCAATCAAGTTATGCTTGATTGATTCTGGAATCTCTTACTCATTCTTTCCTTTCTTTGTTTGCTTTAGGGATTCTTGGCATAATTGTTGAGACTTGATTTCGTCATATCAATCAAATTATGCTCGATTGATTTTGGAATCTCTTACTTATTGATTTCATTTCTTTGGTTACTTTAGGGATCAGGACATATCTTTTTTCTTATGTGTGCTTTACGTTTGGTTCCTTTTTATGTCTTTGCTTGCGAAGAGTATGAATAATTGTTTAAGTGTCGTTTATCAAAATCAACTGCATCTATGGAGTTAACATGTATAAGATTTATTATATCTTTTCCCGCTCTTTCACTTTGAGAATTTATCCGTTTATGAAATTTTATTGAGGATTTAATATCTCAAAATGTTACTCAATTATGTGGATTTATGTAGCAATGTTATTGAACTTTATTTTATATTATACGTAAAATTATTCAATTTAAGATTTTTGTTTTATAAACCACTCAATCAAATTTATCATTAAAAAATTTAACATGGTAAAATATAATTATGAACTCCACAAAATAAAAATAAAAACTCACTTCTTATACTCGAACCTACCCACAAATTAGATTAAAACAACGATTACAGATTGGTAAGTAAATATTTCAACATCATTTCAGGAAGAAATTGAACTCTAAAAATGTTTATGTTACTAATAAGAGAAAAATTATTATTAAAGTAATAATAGTAAAAAAAAAAATCACAGTAAAGTCAAAATTTCTAAAATCTGATACTAAATTTAATATATTTAAAGAGTAACATAGCATTACCCCTATTATTTATTATTTCTTAAGATGTGTGTAAGGGGGTTGTTTGGCATTACTGCTAAAAATTGTTTATTTTTAGAAGCGCTTTTTTAAAATAGCTTTTTAGAACAGTGTTTTTCAAAAAAAAATAGAAAATTTTTGTTTGGAAAATTTATTTGAAAAAAGTGTTTTTGATAAGCAATTTGTGTTTGACTATTCTTTTTTTAAAAAAATGCTTTTGAGAGTGAAATTACGAAAAATGACAAGTATCAATGTGCTTTTAATATTAAGATTATTTTATAGAGACAAACTATTTTGAACATCTAATACAAAAACTTTAAGTACATTTTTAATTTAATTAATTAAAATGTACATATTCAAATTTTCAATCAATATTATACATAGATAAATATTGTTGAAAAATATTGAAAAGAAGAATATTTTTGTTATTTGTTATCTATTCTCTTGGATTCAATCTTAGCTATTATCCTTTTTTTTTTTGTTATAATACTCTAAAGTTTTTAAATTTTCATATTAAAATAAAATAATACATAAATTAAGAAAATAAAAAATTGTTTTACTTTTTTGGGAGGGTCTAAATCTTTAATTGTTACTTTTTCTCTTCTTTTTTTAATCCTAAAAAATATTTTTGTTACTTTCATTTCTAATTTTTTAAATAATAAGTAAAATGATATGTACAATACAAAATATGAATAATAATATAAAAACATAAATAAAAATAAAAAATAAAATTCTTGAATGAAAATTAACCAAACTTATGAGATATGTTAATTAATAAAGGATATAATGATAAATAAGGGATATTTTAATCTTAAAAATAATAATTTTTTCTACTTCTGCTTTTGCCGTTTTTTTAAAAGCAGAAAATTTTAGCTTCTTTCCTACAGCAGAAAAATTGCTTCTGCATCAATTTAAAAGCAGTTTTAAGGATTTGCCAAACACTTAATTTTTCAAAACAAATATTTTTTTTCTCAGCACTTCTGGCTTCTCAACAACAAATGTTGTCACGACCCAGACCGCCGTGATTGGCACCCACACTAACTCTCTGGTGGGAGAACCATTACTACAACCCAACTAAGCAACTTAACGAAAAGAAACTAAGCATTTAAAGATACGAAGCGGGTTTAAATGACTAAATAAAATACAGACTTCCCATAAACTCCGAAGGTCTAACAAAACAACTAATGCGGAAATTCAATCCCTAGAACTGAAAGTCATTGTACCAAAACTCTAATTAACTAACAAGCCTAAGAAAATGGGGTGCAACCCCGAAATCTAAAACTAACAGCCTAAACAAATAGTCTGAGTCCGAAAAGAGTGGACTAAACAAGAAGGATACATAGCAACCTGAAAGAACTGGCTCATCGTTGAATCTGGTCACGATCAATAGTCTCCTAACTAAGGTCTATCAGTAGCCACCTGAAGATGCCATGTACTTAACAAAGAAAAAGTAAGTGCAGTATCAGTACACAAAACACAGTGTTCTGCTAGGATCACGCGGCTACTCCCATAAGCACAATATACAACGAACAAATACAACACAGTAAGCACACATATACAGAATACATAGATCAGTTCTCATTTTAGGAGCAACATACAATTCCCCAATATCAATGACAGGTAAACAAGAACATAACAATCACAAGTGGTCCTCTCATGGAACCCACACCCAAACTGTTAGTGTGTCGGAACGTGACATTCAATCCAATATACATGTGTCGGAACGTGACACCCGATCCAATATACATGTATCGAAACGTGACACCCGATCTAATATATATGTAGGCACATGACACCCAATCCAATTTATGTGTTAGAACGTGACACCCGATTCAATCAGCACAACCACAATCACAATCACATCGATAATGAACAATACTCAAATCATACAATCTAGTAACAGGTTCATGCCATGTATTGTTCACATATCATCATTTCATTAGATTGATTCACATTCCCTATTCACATACATGCACGCATATAATGAAGAGATTATCCGACATATATCACACAACAGGAAATCAAACCATCACCTACTTGAAAATCAAGCCTGAGTACTCCTAAGACACTTGAGCCTTCCCCTTCCGAAGTCTTTCAACTTGTTCTTGATCTATAAATAAGTAATTTAACGCAAGGATCAATAATGAAGGTCTAATTTACTCGAATTATAACAATCTTAGTAACCCAAGACCAAACCCATGATCCTAATGTTTAGCTAGGGCTTTTTCCCACCATCCATTTCAGGCCAAAATCATCCCCCAACTATAATTACCCAAGATTCTAAGTTCTAGGAATCGAAATACGAATTAGGGGAGTAAAATCCTTACCTTTAGCACTAAAAGTCATGGAAAATTGTCAAGAAATCTCTCTGGGTCGTCCCTTAGCTCTTAATAACGAAGTTTTGCAGAAAATAACGAAATTGAGGATTTTCCCCGACTTAAGTCGCGACTGTCCCATCACAGTGGCCCCGCCCTGGCGCTATTAATTCCTCCCTGGCTACTTGCACGAAAACAAAAATTCGGATTTTGAGTTACAAGCTCCAATTTCACAACACACCTTCAACCCGGGACGTTCTAAAACTACCCTTTCACGCCAAGATTAGTTTTGGGAGTCCTACTCGCCCAAATTCGATTCCGTAAAGTTGTATAGGCTCCTTAACATCTTGGCTATCCACTCATGTGATCAAATTCGTAATTAGATCCCCTATTCATTACCAGATTTCTCTAGACCTCACCTGACTCAAATTTCATCCAAGTTTGGCTTAGGCTAGAAATTTCCAAGTTACTACAAAAAAGTTTTCTAGCCCAAAATCTTTCCCCATTGGCTTTTCCATAACGACGGGAATAGGTCGTTACAAATGCCAAACAGGCTCTAAGTCAATAATGAACAACTATTATGGGGTGGAGAGAGAGTAAGTAATTACTCCCTCCCTCCAACAGTAGTTGCCCTCTATACTAAAAATAGTTTTTCAACAATACTTGTCCAATTTAGATAATCAAGAGATAATTTACCTTTTGTATCTCTTTTACCCTTGCTATTAAATATTACTCCCTCTATCCCTAATTACTTATCCACTTTTCTTTTTATAGTTGTCCCTAATTACTTGTCTATTTTGACAAATCAAGAAAGGACAACTTTTATTTATTTATTATACCCTCAATTAATTACTTTGAAAAAGGTAGAAATTTTTTAAAATTGTAAGTTTTTAATGCATCCCCTTCATAATTAATAGGGGTAAAATGGTAAACTCACTATGTCAATAATTGTTTTCTTAATAGGCGTGTCAATTCAAAAGTGGACAAGTAATTAGGAATAGATTGAGTATTTTTCATCTAACACATTTTTCAAAGTATTAAATTTAATACGTCAAAGGATAACATAATAATATTACCCCTATTATTTATTGTTTCTGGAGGAGTGTGTCAAGTCAATAATAGATAACTATTATTGGACAAAGCGAGTATTGATAATTTGTACTCCCTCCGTCCCATTTTATATGCCATCCCTTTCTATAAATTGATGAACCACAATACTTGTCATTTTATAAAATTTATGCATAAATTATCATATTTTGCCTATTATACCCTTGATAGAATAGTTAATTAATCTTGTCATTTATTAATAAAGTTGACTTAAGAAAACATTAAATAAGGGTAGAAGGGTAAAGTTACATCATTTCTTAATGCAAGTGCAAAGTAAAAATGTGACATATAAAATGGAACGGGGGAGTAGTATTTAACTACAATTAATCAAGGAAAAGAAAGAGCTAGAAATGGCAGAGCTCACTGTAAAAAAAAAAATTGAATTGATCAAATTGATTGGCAAATTGAATTAGCGATCCATTTATTTATTAATAGATCTGAATCTCTTGTTAAATATTCGTTGAAAATATTTACTTACCAATCTAAATTCGTGTTTTTTTTTTGTGTGTGGGGGTGGGGGTGTTATAAAAATGAGTTATCTTTAATCATGTTTATTTGTGAAGTTCATGTTGTTTACCTGACATAAAAAAATAATTTAATTTGCCACATTAGATATTTTTTTATTGATAAATTTGACTGAGTGATTTTATATGTCAAAGCGTTTTAAAAGATAAATTGACTCAGTACTTTTGTATAATAAAATGTTTTTAATGATAAATTGACTGAGTTATTTTGTATGATTAAAAGTCTTTATTGATAAATTTGACTTAGCGACTTTATATGATAAAAAAGTCTTAAATTATATGTAAAACAAAAATATAATGACTTTATTACATAAAATTTCATAATCAAATAATCTTTTAACACATTAACTCTTCATTTTGCGAGGGTAATTCATGAGCAAATAACATATTCATTCTAATATTCCTTAATCTTCCATCATTATGAGATGTTTTAATTTGTTTCATTTAATTTAGATGGAATATACTTTAAAATTAGGACAAGAAAATACATCTTCTGATTCTTTCTATAGTTTAGATTAAAACATTTCCCAATATATTAGAAAATCCTCATAAGAAAATATCTCTTGATATCAATTTTGAAGTAATACCTTTTCTCCTGCATTATTTTCATTTTTTTTCCTAATTAAGTTTGCTTACAGATAAATTCAGTACCATTTATAAGAAGTTATAAAAAATAAATGAATTATATCAATCGCGGGTACGTATACTAATTTTAAAGTAAAAAAGAACAGATCTTGAAAGGAGACTGCAAATCTTAATTACCTTATTTATAAATAAAAATTCGTTTAATAGCATCAACATAATAATATCCTATGACTTTTATTACATACTATTTAAATTACGGAGAATTAAATGGAACATTTATAGCCGATACGATAATACTACCAAAATTTTCTAAATTATCATTGTCCTTGCTAAGAGTAGAGGCATAAGCATAACCTGGTATAGTTTGAAATCCATTTTCACAATAAAAAGAAGCTATTTGGACTAATTTTCCTATTGCGTGCACATTACAATATTGACCTTCCTTAAGATAATACTCTTCCGCGTGTGTTAAAACATCAATAGCGGATTGGTAATAATCCAAACATAAATTGTATATCGTTTTCAAGTTATCATCATTTGTTTGATCTAGAAAGGCGTGAATCTTTGTTTTTGTTTGGGAGGCATTTGTGAATGCTAAGTTGATAGCCACTCTTGTTAACTCATAAGGCCTCCTATGAGGATTTAGGCCAAATACTTCTAAGCAAAATCTTGAACTTTTTGATTTGATGCACATTTGGGACAAATAATTACTTGTACTTGGTGTTATTAAAGAAGTAATAATTAGGCATAAAATTAGTGTTGAGCCCAAGGAAGAAGAAGAAGAAGAATATGTTGTCATTGTCTTGGTTTTTTTTTTCTTTTGATTGATGGATTTGTGATAATTTTATAAGGGTGAAATTGATTCTCATAGATAGTACTAATTATTATTGCTCTCACTTATATATCAAGTAAAAAGTTTAATATGTTACCAATAATTCATAAGATTTAGTTGTGTGTATATATATAGCTATCTATTAAATATATAACTATTTGAATGTATCAACATAATTTGAGTTGATATATTTTTCGTAGCGGAACTGGTAGTTGGTGAATTCATGAAAGTGGTAGCATGGTAGATGATAGTGTGGTAAGTGAGTATTTTATTTTAAAGATTTTATTACAATAATATCCTTTGTTAGGTGTCTTAATCTTGATACCTCTTTAATATTAGTTTTTAGTAGTGCTAAATTCATGGTAATATGTAATAATATTTATTGTAA
>JAJOOR010020114.1:0-20949 GCA_036250505.1 Solanum acaule | reverse complement strand
AAAACCATAAACATCACATAATAATTTCATTTCATGATAATATGCAAAATAGACCATAATAGAGTGTGTAGTAGTAATTTCATACTTCAAGAGTTCATAAATAACCATAAGGACCCATAAACTTGAAGTAGTAATAGAGGATAAATGGTTGGACTTGTGGAAAGGAAGGTTTCCACAATCAAACCCACATATCTCAACTTTGGAGAATCCTTGATGAAGATTGGAATGGAGAATTGAAGCTTGAGATTGAGTCTTGAATCCGGAATTAGAGTTTGAGATGTTTGAATTTGGTTGAGGATCTTGGTGGAATTTTGAAGAAAGCTTAGAGAGTGTTTTTGAGTGTTTTGAAGGTATAAAAAAATATGACTAAGTATGGGACATATCCCCTTTTTATAAAAAAAAAAAAAATGCCCCAACACTTAGCCTCAAAAAATGAGGCTTTAAAAAAAAACAGCTTACTGGAAATTGCAAATCTGCACAGACAGGTTTTACGAAAATGGCCATAACTCCTTCATTCTAACTCGGAATGAGGTGAAACCAAGTGCATTGGAAAGCTAACTCACAGGGATTTAATTTTGATAGTTTATGGCCCTTCCAGTTCCTTGTTTGCTAAGAGATATGCCCCTTTAAAGTGGACCCTTCCAAATCGCATTTTTGCGATTTTCGAATTTTGATACGGTTGCTCTAAAATTCAGGTTAGACCCATTTCCCACTCAATTTGACCCCCTGAATAAGAATATGAAGTCGAATTTCCTAAATCATGCACGGATTTTGAGATATATGGAAAATACAATTATAGGTGTTTTCGAAGCACATTTTCGGGCATTTTTGGGGTCGTTTCAATTATGTGCATTGATTATGCTTTATGACTTATGTTGTCTAACTCTTATGTTTATGTAATGTTCTTGCAAGCTATCATATTTAGTACATTTTTTACTAACGCATACTTTTGCCTACATTTCTTATCCAAATGTAGGGTCCCTCATTCTCAACTATCATCCCCATGGCTAGGATCCATAGTAGAGGCAAGGTTGAAGATTGTCCTCATAGCATTCGAGGATTTTGCCACTACTTATCTTATGTTCTTTTCATTTTAGTTTTGAACATTATTGTATGGGCTATATCCTAAGATTCTCTTGTATTAGACAGTTTTTCTGACAAGTGTACTAGACATCCGCTTCGTTTTATAAAACTTTGATGGTATTGAAATGTACTAAATCTTGTCTATTTTCTATTATCTTCACTATGAATGATAAGTGGCTTATATGAGGCAACTTGAGGTCTGGTATGCCATGTTACATCTAAGGGGTACCCCTGGGTCGTGACAGCCAACCACCTTGAAGCTTCACCCGCCAAAGAGAACGAGAATAACCTCAACTTGAGAGACTCTTAAGATATGTTCTTGAACACAAATAGTCTACACACCTCCACAAAATTCTTAAGGTATTCATAGGGATCTTCATGAGATAAACCCCAAAACAATCCTCTTAGTTGGTGGAATTGTAGCATTGTTCCAGTTACATGAAACATACCCCTTCCACTTGTGGGAGGTATCCGGATGGCTCCCATGGTTTGAACAATATTCACATGTATATCATTTAAATCACCCATGTTGTTGTAGTGACCATAGTGATTATCATTTTCACTACCATGGTAGCTCATTGTATTAGACCTGCAAATCAGTCCACAACAAAATGAAACATCAATCTACAATAACAAAACAAAATTACAAACTATTTCTTAGTCAGAATTCTCAACCACCACTCACCGACAGCATCGCCATTTTTTATAATGCTCAAATGTCTTTTTTTAAACCAATTAAAAGGGACATCGCTCGTAGTCAATGAAAATATCCAACGAAGAGTTGGGATCGAATCCCACATGCAATGGTATATTATAGAGAATCCATATCAAGAAATTTGGATTGTAAAATCACTCACTTGTAATAGTAAGAACAAGTGGATGGATTATTTCAAAGTTTTAACAAAAAGAATTGGTTATCAATTGTCATAATTAAACTAAGATTTCGAAAATCTCAAGCATTAACAAGAAATCTAGGGGTACAGGGATCATAAATCAATGACACATAGGGATAATTGTGCTGCTCTATAAAAAAAGTCACAATCCTTCGGAGAAGGCACTGCATGTCAATGTGAAAATTTCTCATCTTTTAATATAATATAGAATAAATAAATAAATAAAATGTAGAAGATACACTAAATTGGGTGTTTTATGTTGGGGTATTATAGTAATTTAACATCTAAGTTAGGGAGTTAATGCATTTAAGGTAGTATAGAAGATTTATTTTTATGTTTTTAGCATAGTCTAGCAATACAGTTAAATACGAATATGTTTTGCATACACAGATATTTTATTAACCAATAGTTTTGGCCACAGTTTTAAGGTCATGGTATTATCCTATGGTAGTTTTAAATTTTCTATTTAAGGAATGACTTGGTCACAAAGTTAGAGGTGGTGGATAAAATTTAGATTAGAGATTCAATTTTAAGATTTTTTCAAGTTTATTTTTCTAACTATTCATTATCCGGCGACAAATTCGTCGGAGCTCCGACCAGTCACCATCCATGTTATAATCCGAAAGGTCATCTTTAAATATTTTCATAAAAATTACCATTTTATCCTTATCGGTAGTTGCCCCTGGAAATTATTGATCTGCCACAGAAGTTGGTTTGGGAACTTGAACTATTTGATAACTACGGCTATTTAAGTAGCGGGTATTTATCAAATAACTAATTATTTTTATTTAGTATGGGACAAGTCCTTAATTTAATTATGTAACACTCTGGATTCGAAAAAGGGCAACATAGCAGTTTTAGGAATTCGCAAGTGCCACCTATGAGGGCCACCCATTTCCCGGGGATAGGACCACGGACCATAGGTGTGGTCCATGGAAGGGCACCCAAAAAGGGGTTCAAGCAATTGAAAGCACAGCCCAAACCAATGGACCATTGATAGGACAATGGTCTGTGGTTGAGGGCCCATGGTCCAAGACCCCCATTTCCCACTTGCTCACACTAGACGATGGACCAACAGGACGAGCCGTCGGTCAAACCATGGTCGTCAGTCAGGGTCTGTGGGTCGTGGTCGGCAGTTAAAGTCTAGGGGTATTTGGGTCTTTTCCTAATTATTTTATCTCTATACGACGTCATTATACCCTTCATTAATACCCCTAAATAAGTGATTTCAACCCCCAAATTAGCCATTCACTTCATTCTCTTCAAATTCACTAAAAATAAGAACTCTCCCATAATTCTCTCTCTAGAAAGCTTAAAGAAGAAGGATTCAACCTAGGGTTCTAAGTCAAGTCTCAAATCCTCCATTGAAGATCAGCAATTGGCTTCAAGGTATGATAGTTTTCATCCATGAATTCCTTCCATTCATGGAGTTCCCAAATTCCTCTATTTCAAAGTTAGAAATCCCCAATTGAGTTAGGGTTCTCTTCAATTATCATGGATTCTTTTGATTATTGATTTAAATAATTGAATTATGATCTCTTATGCGTGAATTGATGAAGTACTATGATTTTATGATGATTTCCCCCATAAACCCATGTAATCTCCATGTTTTTAAGTTATGATAACATGATGTGGTAATTTAATTATAAAGGAAGAGTTTTATGAAATTAAGCATGTATTGATGGCTTTACATGAATTTGTGATGAAATCCATCTCTAACTCATGTTTTCTAAATGTTGATGATTAAAAGTGGGTTTTGAACCTTGAAAGGTAAATTATGGAATTATGCATGTTCTTATGAAATCTGTGCAAATGTTTTAAGGATGCTTTGAGAGTAAAGTATAAATGATGGTGATGTGTTATTGAAAGAATTTTCTCATATACACATAAAAGCAATATGTGAAAGGTTTTCTCACATAATAAGGATTTTAAGGTTGAAAGGTTTTCTCACCTAATTGAATCAAAGATTTGGAGCTATCCTAATGAACCTAGCTTGGATTGGTTATTGAATGATACATTTCCATGGATGATGACTTAGCTTGGATTGGCAAGATGACATGCCTTTCCATGGATAATAAGAACAAGAAGAAATAACTATTTCATGGGATTTATGCTTATCACCGAGATGATATTGAGAAGGAAGCTCTCCCATTGGTAGAGGTCGGGTTTCTAGAAGCAATCTCTTTATCCCTTACCAATGAGCCCCCATAGGATAATTTTCTAGATAGACATTAGCTAGTGGATCAACTTTAATTAGCTCAGATTTATGGTCCTTACCTTTCAAGTAGGACAACCTTTTTCGATGTGGGAGACATCGGGAGATCATGTTATAGCTCACATGGTCTCTATGTTGGTTAAAGCTAACTCCCCACATTAATAATGAAGTAAGGTTACTTCAAGAAGTATCGCATATGTATTCAAAGGTTTTAATGATGTTAGCTTGCATTGACCATGGTTTTATGAGTTATATTTTCTAACCCTTTTATATCATGCTTTAGCTTGGTCAATTGCATGTCATGAAATGTCCTCTTTAAGAAAGATGTAAACGTTTTATGCATAGCTATCATACTTGGTACATTGTTTTGTACTAATGCATACTCTTGCCTACATTTCCCTAAATGTAGGGTCCCAGGTTTCTTAATTTCGTGGCTAGTGGTTGATTCGAGGTTCCCGAGCTTCGGTGAGTCCTCATAGCATGCTTCGAGGAAAGATGTTCATTGTTTCACTTGCTTTGATGTATTTTAGTTTTGAACATGATGTATGGGCTAGGCCCAATTTCATTATATTGTACTAGATGGCTATATTAAGACAAGTGTTTTAGACTTCCTCTTTCCTTTTTATAAAACTATTGGACTTGGACTATTGTTTTACTTCTATTATTCTATTTCTTATGTTATGAAAGCTAAGTGGATTGTATAGGGTCCTTCGGGGTTCTATACGCCTTGTTACATCTAGGGAGTACTTAGGGGTATGGCTCAAATTTGATATAACCAATGGAAAAAGGAGACCAGAAGACGCGGGTCCTCTTGATTGGGAGATGTTCAACACCACTTTTCTTGATAGGTTCTTTCCCCTTGAGATGAGGAAAGCCAAGGGGCTTGAGTTCATTAACCTTCGACAAGGAAGTATGAGTGTGAGGGAATATGCTCTAAAGTTCACACAATTGTCTAAATATACTCCAACAATGGTTGACGATTAAAAGGCAGGGATGAGTAAGTTCATTTTGGGTGTCTGAAATGGTGTTTAAAGAGTGTCGTACCATCATGCTCATTAATTAAATGGACATCTCTCATCTCATGGTTCATGCACAACAGATTGAAGAGAAGAAACTTAAGGAAAAGTCTAGAGAGGTAAAGAAGGTTAAGACCGATAATGGTAATTTCTCACATGCAAGGTCCGATGGACACGTGGTCCTAGATTTTGACAAAAGGTTTTAGTCAAGGTTCCCACAATGTTGCTCCTAAGTTCAACAAATATAGGATGTATAAGCCTAAGACTCAAGGAGGGAACTGTAGTGGGTCTTCATTGCCAATGTCTACTTGTACTAGGTGTGGAAGGAAGCACAAGGGTAAGTTCCTAGCTGGCACGGATGGTTGCTTCAGTTGTGGTAAGAGTGGTCATAAAATGAGATATTGCTCGATGCTTACGATTAAAGGAAGATAGGGCAAGAAAGCTCCTTGTAGTGGTTCAGGTCCCAATGCTCATATGAAAAACCAATTCTACGCACTTCACACTCGTGGTGAACAAGAGGGTTCTCCCGATGTAGTTATCAGTATGTTGAAAGTTTTCCAACTTGATGTTTATGCTTTACTTGATCCCGGTGCTACCTTGTCTTTTTTGATGCCATATGTGGCTATGAGGTTTAATGTTCTTTCAGATGTGTTGTTAAATCCTTTTTATGTCTCTACTCCTATTGGTGATTCTATTAAGGCTAAAGGGGTCTATAGAAAGTGTCATGCTTCCTTGTCCCATAGAGTTACTCTTGTTGACTTGGTAGAGCTTCATATGCTAGACTTTGATGTTATCCTTGGTATGGATTTGGTGCAGTCATGTTATGCTTCTATTGATTGTAGAACTCATGTAGTTAAGTTTCAGTTCCTGAATGAGCCTCTCCTAGAGTGGAAAGGGGGAAATACTATGCCTAAGGTCAGTTTGTCTCTTGTCTTAAAGCTAGAAAGATGATTTCTAAGGGTTGCAATTACCATCTAACTAGGGTGAGGGATGTGGATTCTAAAACCCCAACTCTCGAGTCGGTCCCCGTTGTTAATGAGTTTTTGAAAGTATTCCCAGATGATTTACCCAATATTCCTCCTGAAAGGGAAACAAACTTCGATATTGACCTTCTACCAGATATGCAACCTATTTCTATTCCTCCTCACTGTATGGCTCTGGCAGAACTAAAGGAGTTGAAAGAACAATTGAAATATTTGTTGGATAAGGGTTTCATCCGACCGAGTATCTATTCATGGGGTGCTCCAGTTTTGTTTGTTAGAAAGAAAGATAGTTCTCTCCGTATGTGTATTGACTATCGCCAGTTGAACAAGGTGACCATTAAGAATAAGTATCCTCTCCCAAGTATAGATGACTTGTTTGACAATACGAGTTGACTTGCACACTGATTTTTAGGGATTAATTAGGGGAACTTTGGGGTTTTCCATTTTTATTTAATATTAAGTGACATAGTTTTGTATTAATTTAGACTAACTATATATAGTTTTAAGACCCCCAAATTAAGTCATCTTCCTCATATTTTCAAATTCCCAAATCGAAACCATTTTTTCCCCAAAAACTCTCTCTAGAACTCCAAGGAAGAAGAACAAGGAAGGTGAAGCTAGGGTTGAAGGAACAATCTTTTCTCCTAAATTTCATTGGAATTCAAAGCTAAGGTATGATAGTCCTTCATCCATGGATAGAAATCATCCATGAATCCCCTTCAAAAGCCCAAATTTCAAAGCTAGAAATCTCAAAAGTTAGGGTTTGACTCCAATCTTATTGATTCCTTTCAAATTCATTTCTAATGATTGAATTATGTTATCATCCATGTCTAATGTAGAAATTCTAGATGTGTTGATTGAATGTGATCCTTGATCCTTGAAGGGTAAATTATGATGTTATGCATGATTATGAGATTTATGTATATGCTTAAGAAACACTTTGAGAGTGAATTGTCCATGATTTTGATGTGTTGTTGTGATGATTGAAAGGCTTTCTCATGAACACATAATGAACATGATGTGAAAGGTTTTCTCACAATATGATGAACTCTCCAATAATTCTCTCTCTAGAAAGTTTGAAGAAGAAGGATTCAACCTAGGGTTCCAAGTCAAGTCTCAATTCCTCCATTGAAGATTAGCTATTGGCTTCAAGGTATGATAGTTTTCATCCATGAATTCCTTCCATTCATGGAGTTCCCAAATTCCTTTGTTTCAAAGTTAGAAATCTCCAATTGAGTTAGGGTTCTCTTCAATTATCATGGGTTCTTTTGATTATTGATTTAAATGATTGAATTATGATCTCTTATGCATGAATTGATGAAGTACTATGATTTTATGATGATTTTCCCCATAAACCCATGTAATCTCCATGTTTTTAAGTTACGATCACATACTGTGGGATTTTGATTATAAAGGAAGAGTTTTATGAAATTAAGCATGTATTGATAGTTTTACATGAACTTATGATGAAATCCATATCTAACTCATGTTTTCTAAATGTTGATATATTTTTCAAAGAGCTGTTAACATTCGACCAATATGTGTAGATAAAGAGCTAAACAAATTTATTAAGTTATTCTAAGAAAGAAGCTAAAAATCGAATATCATTTCCTAAATGTTATAGCAAGAGAGTTCTCAGGCTAATATACAACAATCAATTCCACATAACTTTGATCAATCTTAGAACACCAAAAAACTCAAAACAACTACCAAGACATATGTAGGAGAATGGAGGGTATCATTAGCACACAATCATTAAAAAGGTAAAGTACAACTAATCATGTTTATATTTTGAACTACACACTATAATAAAGCTCGAGTTTATTTCTATCCGTAAAAAAATTGACTACAAAATTATAGCCTTTCAGAAATCATTTTCACAGAAAAATCAAGTCTTTCTTAATAAACATAAGAACCCAATTTACTCATCATATCAGGTTGTAAAGAAGTAATATCAACTTGCAAGTGCTATAGCAAGAAACTTCTTTATTAATTAATAAAAAGAAGAATGAAATAAGGAAAGACGTAAATACTTTTTTGGACTTAAAATCTTTTCACCTAAAATTTTCGAATCCAAGAAAGATTCAATTTCTATAATCTAGTAAATTATTCTAATCTATAGAAACAAAAGAATCAAATTGGGTCTTCTTCTTCCATAAAAATTTATGGAGGATGGAGAGAAACCTCAAAGTAGAACCCCAAACATATAACCAAAAAGCCATAAAAGAGAACAAAAAAGTGAAGATAATAATTCTTTTTGTTAAATAGAAAAAAAGATATACAAATCATCAAAGGGAGATTTGTGACCCAGAATGTTCCACTCTCACTTATTCTTCCCTTTCCTATTATCCCAATGTTACGAAAAAATTGGGATTTCTAATTATTTTTTTTGGTCAAATCTATTACTCTGAGGAATAAATTCTTGTGCTACAAGATTTTTTCGCCTCAAATTAGCGGATTCAACAAAGACCCAAATATTACAGATCTAGTAAATCAACCTAATCTACCTAGAATCACAAAAATCGATTAGGGTCTTATTTGAATGCAAAGAAATCTCAAAATAATACCCAAAAAAATATAATAAAAAAGTAAACAGATATAATCAAAAACTGAAGATAAAAATACGATATATTCATTTATCTGATACAATAACACCACACTCATAGAGAGCTCTAAAATTACCTCCTTTGCTTCTTCTTCATTGTCCACTGATTTCATGCACAAATTAATTTTTAATACAAATTCTGGAAGAATAGAAATGATTAACAAAACGAACTAAGAAACATAAGGCTAACAATGAGAAAAAAATACTTACCCTCTAGCAGAAGAGTTGCAACTTAAGCTTGCTCTTTTTGTCTGTAAGAGGTACAAACTGTCATATATGAGGGAGAAGGAGAGACATGAGATTAAACCTAAAGTACTGCTACGTGTCAATTCCAAGGCAAAATGAGAGGCACGTATATACAGATTGATACATATCAATTTGATAGAATTAAATGACCAAAATATCCTTACTTTAAAATGAAATGACAAATAAGCAACCATGTTGAAATTGTCTCTTCTATATAAGAGAAATATATATGTATATGTTTTTATCTTGTGTGTGTTTATGCAAATCGAAAGATTTTTTTTAGAGAAGTGTTTGTTGGTGATACTTTATTTCATTTATATTTTTTATTGTTTTACCTAATTTGATTATTTTTGTTTCTTTACTGCTGACTCATTTATTGTGATGATATTTCTTTGTTAGCATTCTTTCCCAGTAAATAGTGCATGTTCGTTTTATGTATTATGGACACCGATTATTTTAATTTTGTCACTATTTGTTTTCTGTGATTGAAGAGATTTTCCAGTATTCCTTAGTATCTTGATGATGCCTTGGTTGTTTGTTATGGTTATCCATTTAAGTTCTTCGCTAGTTTATTTTTAATTGTTATTATTTTTTGGTTGAATTTTATTATTTTTATTATTTTCCTTTGCTAATTTTTCTTGATTACAAGTATTAATATTGATGGTGCTATTTTAGATTAGATTTCACTACTCATTGTTCTCTCTCTTGCCATATTTATTTTATATTTACATGACTCTTTTTCATTTTTGGTTAAGCTTTCTTCTAGTTGTTTTGTATGCAGACATAATTAATTTCGACAGTCATCATGTTGTTAATTTTGGATTGTTTTGCTCTGTTTAAGTTTTGATTCCTTGTGGATTTCTTCCCACTCATCTCAACATCTATTGCACACTGATAATAATGTTTTATCCCTATTGTTTCTTTTTTTCTTTAGCAATTCTTTTATTCTTTAAAATTGATTATTTTTTGAGTAACCACGACGTTGCGTCTTTAGGGATTTCAACATAGTGGCGACTCCTTTAAAAAAATTGTTCTCTTTAAAATTTTCTTTTATTCTCTAAATTCTTTTAAAATTGATTGATTATTTTTTAGATTCACCACGATGTTGTGCCTTAAGGGATATCAACACTATTGACATAAACACCATTAAAGTCGATTAAAATGTAATAAAAATTTTCAAATTGATAGGCAAGATAAACATAAAAATTCCTACTAACTAGACAGAAAGTAAGTTTCCACTCACTACCAAAGCGCTGTCGCACCTCTACTATTTTCGGCGTAACGAGGTTTTAATCTTTACAAGGGCACCCCCTAGTCAGATTCAATCCCAAGAAAATTTTTAAAAAAATCTAGGCATTATCCAAAGCAAAACTTCATTAATGATGCGGAATCAAAAACATGTATTAAACGGGTCATATTTTCACAAGTTTTAGCAAAAATCTAAACTTCACTGCACTATCGCAGTAAAAAAAATTAAATAGGCTAAAAGTAAAAATACGATTAAACTCACTTGAGAGGAAGAAGATTGAAGAAGATTCAATTGAACTTGAGGAAGAGGATTGAAGAAAAAAAGACCCACTCCAGCTCGTTTTGAAATTTTCAGCAACGATTATGGGATCTCACATTTGTTTATGGCTTTAATAATGGAAGATAGAAAGGTCGGTTGTTGGAGAAAGGTGAGTTTTATGGAGGTTTATGATTTCGATAAAGGGGGTATATGGAAATTGAATAGGCACATTGGAGAAGACATTCTCTGAGAATGTTTTGAGGTTTCTCGGAAAAGGTTCTAAAATATTAATCTTTATTAAATATTTTTTATATTGGGATTGTAATTATATTTTTTGAGGGATGAAATTTAATAATTATTGAAGTGTTCGGATGAATTTTTTTTTTTTTAATTTGTATTTTACCCCCCAAGTTCTTGAAGTGATGAAAAGGTCCATGACTCCACAATCCAACCCCACTTTTTCACTTTTTCTTAACCTAATACTAAAAATTAATTCATAAAGAAATTAAGTGGCTATTTGTTAAAATAAATTTTGGGAGTGTCTTCTTTTGTAATAATTCTCTTATAAGTCATAGGCCAAATGTCAATCCAAGCAAACTTCAAATTTGATTTTGTGCCCTATAACTGATAAAGAACTATATATGATGTGTCAATTTACCATAACATTCGATTTGCTTCAACTATGATACCAATTGCTGCTAATTTCATTTGTTTGGGTCATTTTCAATCTAGTGATAGACTAACAGAACTGCTACTAAATTTTATGTATTGGCACTTCTATTTCTTTTGTGAACTGTTTTTGTACATACCTGAGTATACAGATTTTTTCTTTTCTTATCTAACTTTTTTCTTTGTATCTTATAAATAAGTTCATTTGTTCAACAAAATGTAGATAATGAGGAAACATTGTACTCACAAAATTAAGAACTGGACCTTTTGAGACTATCAACTGCAATCAGGCTAGTCACGACAAGTCTTGAACTTCAACAAGTGAAACAAATGTCAGAGATCGTATATATGGATAATATGTATGTCTCAGTGTTTCTTTAGAAAGTATGTAAGTTCTGAAGGTTCTCTTCCATTGAGGGTTGAATTAGTACATGATCAATGTTAACAAGCTAACTTTGATTTGACATTGTTAGACATGTCAGCTAAATACACCTTTGTAAGCAGGATATCTAATGCAATTTTGTTGTTTTAGATACACTCTACTATGAAATTTGCTGCCAACCATTTTACAATATGACAATGACACAGATTTGCTAGCACCAGTCCAATAAGTTTTATGTTTTTTCTCATGTGTTACTTTTTTGTTCTTTGTTGTTCTTTATTACTATCCTTAGTGATCAAATAACTATTCAAATCATCAAAAAATTGATCATGGATGAATATATAAAATATTGGATATGTACTAAGTACGAAATAGAGAAATAAAAGGCTCATATATATTCTACGATTTCATATATTTTAATCATCCCACAACACTATTGCTGAAAAAAAATTTGTTTGTAGTTTCTATATACAAGAAGCTCATATAATCATGTATTAGAGTCTACCATAAAGTTTACATAAAAATGTAACAGATAAATAATTTTTAATTTTTTTTTAATGAAATTTATAAATTAATCTGACCTCCTTTTTTGGCAATGTAGAAGAATGTGTTTGATTCTGCTCATGGCATTAGGCAGATGAAGTGTTAGGAAGTGTTAGGATGAGTAATGAGTTTTGTTTCAAACTATGGATATGATTTAGTTGTAATACTTTAAACTATTATAATTGTTGCAAGTTTCAGATTTCTTTCCAACTGAGATAAGATTAATTATAAAGGTTGTAGTGTTTTTATATTATTTTTACTTAAGGAATTTCGCTGTTTTATCCAGTTGAAATTAATGTGTTTACTTTTGGAAACTCTCAAATGCCTACTTTATTGTGATGCTCCTCTAGATGTTGTCATTGTTTTAATTTTACTAATCGTCAATTGTAAGAGCTACTGTTGGGCCCGTGCTCAGCATGGGTCATGCCTTCTAGTATACATATATTGCACGTGATTACAAATTCAGAAAATATATGTTATGGTAAAAAGTATTGTTTATTTAAGCCAAAGTTGGAATAATGAGCTTAGCACAAAATAATATTACAGATTCTTTTGTGAATGTTCAATGTGGATCGTCATATATATCTCTTATTCACTCAAATAAATGAAGATGGTCAATGAAAAATTTTATTTGTTAAATGCAATAATGTATAATTTGTTTCAATTTGATGAGGTTCAATCATGTAATTTGTCATATCTTACTAATATTACCTTATAGACGATATTTGTGTATTTTCCTTGTCATATAACAAGATATGTTTTGCACCTGTAATCCACGTTAAACTGATTAGATGTCATGTGAAGAGAACAACTACGTTAATTGAGAAAAGTTTACTTTTTTTTACTGAAAAAATTAAAATTAAAATTAAAGAATATATTGAATTTGTGAAATCATATATATTATCACTTGTTCATCTTCCACCCAACAAAGATATAGTTTATATACTTGTAAATGATTTTCAATTTATTCAACCAAGCATGATTCGTCAAAGGAAAAATAACAACACCGTGTTATCACATATATAGGGGCTAAAGTAATAATATGAAAAATTATTGGTCAAAAGTTAATATAAAGAAAGATGAAAGATAGAAATAATTAATGTAATAACTATGGAATTCAAAATATTATAACTAAGAATGTAAAAGAGTGTGAATAACGTTTGCAATAATTAGTAATGACTAAAAGAATTTATAATGTTATAACTAAAGAATTAATGTGCAATAGCTGAATTTCTATTTATACTTACATAAATAAATAGGACTTTTAAGTAATCTTACTATTTTTATAGGTATTAGATTTTAATTTGGAGTAGGGACAAAATGTAAATGTTTATTCCATATTACTAAATATTTTTTTTTGTAAATGATGAATTTTAAATGATTCATACAATCGCATATTTTCACATTAGTTACGAGTTTTTTTTTTAAAAAAAAAAAACAACTCAGAACAATTTAAAATAATATATTTTGAAGTTTGAAGATCTTGTTAACTTGATGATACATTAGTGACATACATAATACTTCAATTTAAATACAAATACCTACATAAATATAATTATATATTTGCATTAATGAAAATGTTTATCTCATAAAAATTATCTATTAAATAAATAGTAAAAATTAAAATGATTGATACAAACTTCAACTGATGTTATTACAAGTCATGTGAACTTTTCTTTGTCTAAAATACTAAAATATTAAAAAACAGTAAATAAGTAAAACAAAAAGACAATGTTCATATAGTAATAACTATTTTGAAGCAAACTTCCTGACAAGCTAAATCACATAAGTAACATTGATATATAAAGTCATTCTTTTATCTTGAGCATCAAACAAACAAATCATGACAATTTCTAAATTTTAGAAAAAGATATTCAAAAGCATATATCTACATCACAAGAGAAATTGTTAACAAAAACAAATAAATTTAGACTACATCATGTTAACTTCATATATTGGAGCATTACATACTAATTTATATATTAAGCAAAAATAATAATTATTATAACATCAAAATTATTTTCTCAAGTACTCGAGGTTATGAAATATACCCTCTTAGGATAGAATGGTTTACTTCATCAGAATAGTGGTACCTCATATTCTGCTAAAGTTCGAACTCACTCAACCATAATAAATCACACAAAAAATTTAAAATGCAAGAAGAAGAAGACTAGAAGATTAAAAAAAGTGTGGTTGAAAAATGAGAGGAAACCCCTCTATTTACAGTCAACAAAGGGTAGTATGAACAAGTATTTTTTGTGTCTTATCTTAAAAGTCACGACCTTTCCGAGAAGTCACAAGTTATTGAAAAAATCAACTCTTTGGTTGAAAAATCACAACCCTTTGAAAAAAGTCGCAACTTATCGGAAAAGTCACAACTCATCAAAAAAGTCACAACCTAAGATAGGAATATTATAATAATTTAACATTCAAGTTAGGAGTTCATGCTTTTAAAGTAATATAGATATATATATATATATATGCCCATTGTGACATTATTATTAAATACAAAATTCAGGCGGTTCTTAAAGTATGATAGTACAATTATAATTAAAAGATTAAAGAATCTAATTGTACTCCCTCAATTTCAAATACTTATCACGTTTTACTTTTCAAAAGTCAACTTAATTAATCTTCAAAGCTAAATTGAATTAGACTAGATGAATATAATAAAATTAAATATTATACGAAAAATAGTAGAAATTACAATTCTTCTCATACAAATGTCAATTTCTCTTATTAATATAAAGTAAGATTTTGCTAAAATCCACTATAACATTTATGGGGAAGTTTGAAAAATATTTCCACAAGTATTCAATGAATGGCTCTTGCTCTTTTTTGTCCAACTCGAGAAAAATTATTTTATCTCAACATCAAATAAGACAAAAAAAAAAAAATGTGTATTAGTAAAGTAAAGCAAAAAGTAATAAGGTAAAACGCGTAGAGAAATAGAAGTAGAAAGTATGTACTGATTGAAGGATCTGAATTAAATGGAATGCTTTCAATTTCTTAAAACTGAAAATCACTCTCTATATGGCATGCCATTTCTGTTCACATATTACTAGAAAATCTATAACCATAGCAGAGAAATGGTTTCAGGATTTGGAAGTACATCAAATATGAAAAGATTTACATGCAATCAAAAGCTAAGATGCAACTAATGTACATCGATGTCGTTCCCTACTTCATCTAGCTCCCATTTGCTACTATTAGGTATAGCTGGAACCATCTGTACAACTTAGACTATCTAAATGAGCTTTGAGCAAAATATCACAATGATGGACAAGGCCATACTGATCCTCCTTAGTTGACACCACGATAGACAGCACCAGGGCAAAGCTCATCCATACTATCAACATTTCGATACCCATTATACTCTCTTAAACATGACCAGCCTCTGCGTGATAAGAAGTTACGGAAATCATCCTCAGAGTAAAAGGTTTTATCCTCTGTATGAACAGGCAAGTGATCTGCCTCATCATACATGCAGATCTTTATCGTCAGGCCTGCGAGCAGGAATCAGGTTAGTTTCTCAATTTCTTCTTATGAAGGGAATGAGAATGGGTTGGGGGGACAAAAGAATAACAGAACTGAATACATAATAGCAAGATAGGCAAATGTTTATTCTGCAAAAGATTTACTTTAGTGACATACCGCTGTCAATAATGGCCATATCATATATGTCCAATGCTTTATAACTTCGTCACCTTAATTTTATATTCCCAAGGGTGATGTGAGACCGGTCCTGGAAATAAGTATGGAGTTACAAAGCTCTAACATAGGTGGTGTTTTTGACATGGTGCGTATTGTGGGATGCATTTTGACATCAGACAATTTAAGGAGAAAGATGAAGTATTGTAAGCAGTTATTTGCAGAAAACATGGAGTGGACACTGACCACCTTTTGCAACATTTTAGCTTCATTTCGGAGTTGTGGACAGACAGCTGGCGTACAAAGTAAATGAACCACAGATAGGTCATGGAGAGCTCCTTTATGAGTATTTTGGTTTAGATGGATGGATAGATAGATAGATATATAGAGAAAAAATATTCTCATCTAGCCAAAGACCATGATGTGGAACATGGAGCTCCTTTGCAGAGAGGGATATTTAGCTCAGGAGCGCGATCGTGAGCCCCTAGCCATGATCGCAAAGAAGGCGCCTAGAATACCAGATTTGCAATTCATACGCATGGCCATTTATGTAATTAGTTTAGTGTTAATATAAATAGTAAGACTTGAGATATATTTGCTTTCGGATGATTCAGAGTTTTTTGTTTTTTTTTTTTTGATAAGGTAAAGGTTAATTGACTAAGTACCAAGAAGGTACCAAAACAAAAAGTTACAAAAGACTGATGGAAATATCCATACAGTCAATTACGACATCTCCCTAGCAGCTCCAAAAACTCCATATATTGATCTATATTATCAAGGAAACTATTTTTACACCAACAAAACAAATTATGTAAACACTTGTTTTTAACTCTAGAAATATGGTCTTTTTGCCCATCAAAACAAGCTTTATTTCTTTCTAGCCAGATAGTCCAGAATATGTACAAAGGTATAGTTCTCCAGATTTGCTTCAAAGCTTTGTGTGTTCTCTCGTGCTGCCAACTCTCCAATAATTCCTTCACACGCTGAGGCATGATTCAAGAGATCCCACAAATACTGATTCAGAGTTTTACTCCTTTTGATGGGTGTTTAGGAATTTTCCTATAAATCTTCCTTGAAATCATTTATGTGATTAAAAGCTATTTTTATTGTTAGAATTGTTTTGTTTTATTTTCAAACTGAAATTGTTAAAATCATCCATTTCCTCCTAATTTCTTGTTCTCTCTTTCTCCCTATGTTGTTCTTAATTTCTTGTTATCTCTTTCTCCCAATCTTGTTCAGAGTTGTTCTTAATTTCTTCATAATTTTTCTTACTTCCATGTATATGATTGTGATCATTCAATTAGCTGATTGCAGATGGGATTGTCTTAAAAAAGGAATTTTTCGAGGCACGACAAAGGGATGTTAGAAATAGTGGATAGATAGAAGAATCTGATACTGTTAAATTGATGAACCAACTGGTGGCAGTAGAGATGGGTCAGGGCAGGCTCAGGGAAAGGTTCCTTGCCCCTTTACCACCCCCGAGTACTTTGTAGTTTGTTATGGATATCAACACAACTACCAAAACTTCATCACAATGCTAGTTATAATTTTATTGTTCCATGACATTACCTTCATCGACATGCAAGGTGTAGTTTCCCAGTGGCATATCCCTGTCAAGTGTTCTAACAATATTATCTTCATCCTCCAACCAAAATGCACGCTTAGTCCTTAACCGAAAAGCAGATTTAATAGCTTCCTTGATCGCATCTGCAGTGCCGTCAATACCAATTTTTTTGGTGTAATCTCCCCACTTGACTGAGATAACTCGTCCCTCATATGACTGACTCGGCTCACCTGCAAACGCAGAGAATAGTTATTAGAATAAAATAAAAATCTAAGCGAGTTGACACTGTAACCCTAGGAGCAATTTTTGTCAGAAGCCTCAAAAGGGTAATCTTTGTACCAATTAAAATTAATTGACAAAGCCACAATGCATCTAAACAAAACCCAGAGTCTGCCATCTGAACGAAATCCAGAGAATGATAGAATATAAACAGCATAAAAGTATTGGTTACAGGGTTCTAAAAGAGTTTTAGGAGGGATGTTCTTAGAATAGTTCTCTCAGTGTGCTCTACACTTCTTAAATTGAAGAGTCAAGGTAGGAAGAACTAGTCTGAATGACCCGACCAAGAAAAATATGCAAAAATAGTTTATTACAGCTCTAATCTTTTTTGAGAAGATTCTTCAGACTCCTTTTGTTTTCCTTCTTGAGATTTTTTTCTCTAAAGCAAAACCATGGGGATGTTTCCACACTAATTTGTAACACAGACTAACCGGTTCCAGGTGGCTCTCTCCAATTCCAAGGGGAAACTCCACTAGCGGTGACTGCATCTGCCGCTGTTATGGCAAGAGGATGGCCATCATGATCCAGACGTCGTTCTAAATTAAGAGTTGGTCTCCCATTCTCTGTACATCAAAAATTTTAAAAAGTATATTCCACTGCATATTGTAACTTGCAATTCAACAAAAAAAAAATTAGCATGAAAAAGTAAGTGCAATAAATACTGCATGTCATTCAGAAATACAGAGCATATATTCAGGAAAAATAACGCGGCAATCATCTTAAGCTTAATTTAGTTTGCATTTCTTTAGAAACTTGCAGTGAAGGATTCTGAGCTCATGATTAAGTTGGAAACTATCATTGTTTTACCCTCCTTGAATCAGATGGGAGACTCATTTTTAGGTTGAAGTGGTTTTCTTTTAATTAGATTACATTCTAATCAGCATTGATAGGTATAGTAACGCTTTTTGGCAGATAGCTAAGAATCCGAAGGCAGTCTTCTTTGACTAATTACTTTGGTCTAACTTACATCTAAATCCATGGACAAACAGATTGACCTGACATAAGCGCAACTTTTGTGAGGGTAAGTAATGGAGGATATACATTAGAGCATAATGGAAGAAAAGAAATTCAATAATAGAAATTACCCTTATCTCAAAAGAAATTCAATAATAGAAGATGACAAGGTGTTGCTGACTTCAAGATATGGCTGCTTCCACAATTTCATATGATACATCTTTAAGAGAAACAAAGGATTATTCAAGGTGAAGTATGATTCGGTTTTTGAAGCATTTTAGGAACAACGCCACGGTAACATGTTGCACCTAAGATATCATGCATTTTAAAAGGGTAAACAAGTGATGCACATATGCAAAAGATTGACAGATTGCCTGGTGATCCACTTCCAAATTCGTGGATTACAAATTAGCTTAAGGTTTTGGACCTAAGGTATCGTCAAGCTATACAAAAATGAAACACTGCCCACCTACAACTCGAAAGGATGCGTAAATAAGTATCCTTTAGATTCCATGTATATTTCGTATCCTTCCTTTTATCTTTCTTTTTATCAGGTAAATATATTTTCATTTATAAACATGGACTAAATGTTCTATACAAGGGGTAAACCAAAATGTAAAGAAACTGCTTGATATGATTCTCTACAAACTCCACCCAATTATCTATACAACAAAGAACTTTATGTGAACACCAAAAGGAAATAAGGGAATGGAGACTACTCATCAATTGGGAGAAACTGGACTCTACTCCTTCAAAAGCTTTCCTATTCCTCTCTCCAAACAACCCACATTAACACAAGTGGTACCACATTCCAAGTCCTTCATCTTCTCCTTCTTCCACTCTTTCACAATTTTGGCATTGCCTATGGAGTGTCAAACCACCTAAACATATCACACCATAACCTCATGGTTAACCCACAATGGAGAAGAAGATGATCCACGTCCTCACCCTTCTTCTTACACATGTAACACCAACCGATGCAAACAACCTTCCGTTTTCTAAGATTTTCCACTGTCAAAATCACCCCTCTAGCAGCTAGCCAAGAAAAAAAACACACCTTCCTCGGCACCTTTGGTATCCATATTGTATTACATGGAAAAACATGCTCCTCTCTAACCAACAGGTTATCATGAAGGACATCACAGATGTATATTTTGTATCCTTCATTTTTTTGTATTATAAAGAATTGTTTTAACCACGAATTTAATCAATTAAACAAGAGCTTTCATCTTATCTTTTGTTTGTGATCTACTATAGAGCTTCCACCTAATCTTTCACTTGTGATCTAGTTTTATATGGTATCAGAGCCCAATGCAAACCTCTTCGTCCACATCCCTTCCTCCTCCATACCCATGTTGTCTCTAACACCTGCTTCTTCAAACTACAGGTCACATATTTTTCAAAAGACTTCATTCTTTGTCAACCACATTCCCATATCTCAAGCAGTACTCTACTCCCTAATTATCCTCTCTTATTTTGGTAATAAGAGTCCACATTTCTCTCCCCAAACTCATCTAAACTTGTGCCTTATCACTCTGCACAGTCTCAGTCAGATTGTGGTTCCTTCCAAGCCTACATCTCCTACTAGTGATACATAACCCAATTCAAATTCCAACTGATCCAAATCACCTATCTCTCTTATACACATCCCACATAATTAGGTAAAATGTTTTATTCTACCTATCTTGCTTAAAAATCCATTACTGCAGAAGCTACTCCTATTGTTGAATCCACATGTTTCTCAAAGACAAATATATTCTTATTGTAACAACCAACCTCTTTTTTTTGCAAATTTACATGTCAATGCGTGATTATCTCTCTTATACACATCCCACATAATTAGGTAAAATGTTTTATTCTACCTATCTTGCTTAAAAATCCATTACTGCAGAAGCTACTCCTATTGTTGAATCCACATGTTTCTCAAAGACAAATATATTCTTATTGTAACAACCAACCTCTTTTTTTTGCAAATTTACATGTCAATGCGTGATTATCTCTCTTATACACATCCCACATAATTAGGTAAAATGTTTTATTCTACCTATCTTGCTTAAAAATCCATTACTGCAGAAGCTACTCCTATTGTTGAATCCACATGTTTCTCAAAGACAAATATATTCTTATTGTAACAACCAACCTCTTTTTTTTGCAAATTTACATGTCAATGCGTGATTATCTCTCTTATACACATCCCACATAATTAGGTAAAATGTTTTATTCTACCTATCTTGCTTAAAAATCCATTACTGCAGAAGCTACTCCTATTGTTGAATCCACATGTTTCTCAAAGACAAATATATTCTTATTGTAACAACCAACCTCTTTTTTTTGCAAATTTACATGTCAATGCGTGATT